>NGBS01000389.1:0-27256 GCA_002245135.1 Proteromonas lacertae
CAGCATTCCTACTCTACAACAATTGAAATAATAATGACGAAGACAGATACTTTGTGTATTAACGAACAGATAAATAATATTATACAATAACTATACCATATGACTATTAAATCAGAATTAGTATTATACTAATGGTTTATTAGGTGTATCCATAAAATTAATAATTAAATATAATGATATAGGATTTACAAATATCAGAATATCATGAATTAATTTCAAAATTCCAGCAAATATGTAATCTTTCTTAAAAGCACTCTCATAAAGCTTTTAGAAGTGATGGTCTATTTTTATAAAATGAAGTAGATATACTTTTTATTCCTTTGTTCTTCACTCCATGCTTTTTGAAAAGCTAATTTCAACCCACTTGCACAGTCTTCATTTCTATAGTATTTAAATATTTTAAATACCTCAATCGAGCAAGTTTTTCAAACTCAAGAGGTTTTTCTTGACCTTCTTTGAGTAATGGTTTAATCCAAGAGAAAAGAGTTTAGAAAAGAAATTGGCTTTAGATTCATCAACAATCGAGCTATTAATTATAATTATAATTAACAATAACTACCTGCTTTCCTCTTTATTCATTTTTGAAACACAATTAAAAATTTTGTTTTATTTTTTGTAAAGTCTATACAAATGTAAATAAATAAAATTTCATTTCACTCATAAGCTTTATAGAAAATAGGAATGAATATTTGAAGTCTATAATACTAATCTCAAGAATAGATTTGAACTAAAGGCAGTAATTTGTTTAAAGCGATTATAGTCTTTATTTTACACCCAAGTAATATAAGATATACAACAAATAATATAGAAAGTAAACTTTTTAAAAATTACCAGCTAAACGGCATTGTTCAAATGCATCTTATAAAACTGACATACTTGAATATCATTAGGATTTTCATTAATACATTTCCATAACTCTCTTTCTTTTTCAAAACAGGGATTTTGAGAATTCATAGTATTTGCTGGAATTGGCCCATTATCTTCATATTGTTGTGGTTGTTGATATTGCTGTTGTTGTGGTTCTGAATCTTTATCATGTGAAAATGCACCAACTATTCCTCCTACAGCTCTAAATAAGTATAAATTTTTATGAATAATACGCTTGACCTGCTGCCATACCCATTCCTAAGCCTAAACCTGAAGCAGCTGATCCAACTATTGTTTGGCCTAACCCTGGTCCTCTCATTTCTACTACATGATGAGTCTCATTTGATGAGGATGTTGATGGTTTAGCTGCTTGTGGTTTTGATACTGGAACTGATGCTGAACTGTGTCTAAATATTATTAATGCCATTAACATACGCTGCATTTGGTGCTGTATAAGATGAGTGAGGTCTAGATGAACCACCTCTTGATGATGACCTTCCTCTAGAAGCTGTTCCATAACTTCTGCTTGAACCAGATCTTGATGAAGATCTACTTACACTACCCCCACTACTTCTACGTCCACTACTTCCACTTCTTGCATTATTTAAGCAAAAAAAGAATATTCGATTGTAGAATAAAACGAATATATTTTTTGTTAAGAGAATTACAAAATATATAGTCGTTTTTTTCATATTTCAATTTTAAATGAAATGGCTTTATTCAACTCGCCCAGAAGGTTTATATCAAAATTATGGTTATGTGTTGCTGTAGTATTCATGATCATATTTTGTATTAATGAATTATTGTTTATTTTACTAGTATTCCAATTGCTTATATTTACGAAATCACAACTATCTCAAATGCAAAATCCTGACAATATTCCTAACATAAACAGAGAAGAAGAAAGTGTGGATGATGATAACGTAATTATTGATCCAAAGAATATTCCAACAGTAATAGTCCATATTACAACTACAATTGCTCCAACAGATACATCGAATTTAGTAACAACAATCACTCCATCCTCTAACTTAACAATGCACAAAATGTCACAACAGAATTTCACAAAATCTTCAAAATTACCTAAAAAATACACAAATTCAGATGTATTAGACAATTTATTAAAAGAAGTATATGAACCAAATTTCCAACCAATTAAACCGCTAGATTCTTACCAAATAAACCAATACAATCGATCAATATTTATACCAATTAGATATCGTTGTGAATTATTAGAAAGGATATTAGATTCATTAGTAAAACAACCACAATTGAAAGATTATGATTTAATTATATCATTAGATGATATTGTTCGAAAATGCGTTTTAGATCTGATCTTGTCTGATAGATTTTGTCCTTTCATACATGGAATAATATACCATCCAAGACTATATTCATTTATTTTACCAAATAATAGTAATAGTGATAATTTTAATAATGAAATTAAACATTTAAATTCACAAATAAAAGAGTATAAATTGGTATGTAAAGAGAATAATAAAAGTGTTATAATTCCCCCAATTCCAAAGGAATTCATCTCTGAAGAAATAGTGAAAATTGATTATAAGAAAATATCAAAGTATTCCGTAGATAGAAAAACATGTTAAATTCATTTTAGATTATTCATTTTTATATTATAATTATCATTATACAATCGTTTTAGAAGATGATTTATTACCTTCTACAGACTTTTTAAACGTTTTTCTTCAATTAGAACACTTTTTATACCAAGATCCAACTGTATTCTGTATTTCTGCTTGGAATGATAATGGTAGAAAAGGCCAAGTCTCAAGCCTAACTCGGTTTTATAGGACAAACTATTTACCAGGTTTGGGTTGGATGACAAATAAAGAGAAATGGTTAGAATTTACCTATGAGTGGCATTCTTCTATTTCCAGTGGTTGGGATCATTATATTCGTGCTCAAATGAAAGGCTAAGAAGGTTGATTGTATATTTCCAGAAGTACCAAGAGTTAAACATATGAAATATGGTGTTAAAGAACAACTGTGAATAGAAGAATACAGAAACTGTTAGATTCGTATGAGTTTTCTAATGGTAATGCAGTATATTTATTATATATTATATATATATATGTATATTTATTTATTTGGATATTATTATGGAAATTTAGATTATTTATATAATGAGAATTATTTTGATTTTTTCAACGCTTTATTTAACAGTTTAAAGATTATCACCAAAGAAGAAATTGAAACATCCAATAATGGTATTATATTATACGGTGGAAGAGAGTTTCGTAAACTATCGAGAAAATTAGGAATTTATACTACTCCTAGAGGTACCTATCAGTATTCAATCATTATACCTGGTACAGTGAAGGATTTATTCAAACCTAGAAGGAATGAACATGGACCGTACATAATTACCAACAAAATTATGTCACCCTTCTTACCTGTTGAGATGAAATTACTCCCAACTAAAGAGATAAAAATAATTGTTGCTAATAGTGACGAGCCATGTGGTACAGCTTGTGAAGGAAGAAGATTGTCCTGTGTGAAAGAATACTTGCAGCTATTGAATTCATTTCATGTAATGAAGCAATATTTTCCTTGTAATGCAACTGGATTTGAAGTTAGTAAAGATATAGCCTAATTTTGTAATTAGTGGAAGGAATAATGTTGGTATGTGTCTTATAACAGAAGATTTAGTGTTTAATTGTAATGGACATAATCCTAAAACTCAAAGATTGTGTCTTTGTACAAAAATATAAATCATTTATAAATTTCGTAATTTAATTATAATATATATTATTCATTATTTTATTAACAACACACACACACACACAAATACATATCAGTATATTCATTATAAATCTACTTTCTTGGAATTATTTTATTTAATTTTGGACAATGAGCTGATCCTTTTAATCCTTCTAATGATTTAATAGCAGTAGCAGTTAATGTCTTTTCATTCTGTAAATCAATAGTAGTTAATGACAATAAATCATCATTGCTCAATACTTCAACTAAACTATCACATTCTTCATCACTCATATTACCATACAATACAATCTCTTCTAAATTAGGCATAATATAGAATGTATTAATCATCTTAGTATAATCTCTTTCTCTACATGGGAAATAAATTTGAACTTTCTTAATATCACTTAATAATTTATAACCACAGAATTGTTCCTTCTTCAATATATATTGCCAATTAGCCATAGCATGATCATAATAAGGTAATTCAGGACATGTATATACATGACTATATTCACGTGCAACTGGTACATATTCAGGATTTGGTTTACTATTCTTTATTGATTCTACTTCTGCTTTTAATAATGGAACATTAGCACAGAATTTCTGAATACATGGATCAGTAACTACCATCCAGTTAATCATATGTGCTAATATTTTAATTTGTTGATCTATTGTTGCTTTATCTGCTTTTACAGTTTCTAATTGGAATTTATACCATTCTCCTATTAAATATGCATATACATCTTCATTTGGAATGTAGTTTTCCCAATCAGATATTTCTTCAGAAATCGTCTTTTCTACACCAAGTGAATGAACATAATCAGTCTTTAAAATAACATCCTTTAATAATTGATAGGATAATATTGGAGCTTCACATTTCAAAAATGCTGAATTCACTTTAACTCTCCTTGTATTTGGAATTGTTCTTTCTTCATCAACCCATTTACCGAATAACCATTGTTTCACTACTGGAGAGTATTTTTGATATACTGGAGAGGAGATAATAGTCCATAAGTCACTCATTTTATCTATACATCTTCTATCACTGCTTAAATTATCTAATGCAATTGGTCCTGTTGGTAATAAGAAATTGTCTTTATCATCTCTTTTACCAATGTAATATTCAATACAGACATTTTCTAAATGGACTAAACCAAATTGTGAGGCTGCCATTAGTAAGTCATAGACGTTGTATTTATTGATTTCGATTTCTGCGTAATGTAAATATCTTACAATCAATTCGATGATCTTAGAGGATTGTGACACTTTGATTTCATCGGATTTATCGAATTGTGTGTTGAAGTATTTTGATCTTAAACACATTGGGAATTTAAGACCTTGGAATGACTTACCATCTCCAGCAACGATTGTGACAGTTGGCTTGGATTGGAATTCTTCAGTATTAAGAAGACTAATGCATAATATATAATCAGATATACCCTTCTTTTGGTAATTCTATTTGAAAGTTAAATGTTCCACTGCATTGGTTGGCGGCAGCTTTCAAGCTCATGAATTTGCTTCTTCTTTGCTCTGCATACTATAAAAATGTAAAAATACTGATAGCTTGTGCATCTGGTGAATAATCTCTTATTGCTGGCTCAGCACCTGGTCTACTGATCAATGTCACAGTATGCTGATCATTGAATGGTGGAATTAATAAAGCAGGTGTGTTAGACATGATAAAAAATGAGTTGATGTAAATATGAAGATTTCCTATTTAAATGTATAGAGAAAAGGCGGGATAGATTTTTTATGTAAATTTTATGTGAATTATACATGAATATAGCATTTTGAAAGTTGTTATTGTATATTAGGCATATTTAGAGGTATTGCAAGTATTTCAATTAAATCCAAATTTTTACATTAATGTCTTCTATTCGCTATTTTAAGAGCTATTTTATTATTATTTATCACTTACAGTGCAATAGTCTACTTTTTAATGTATCACGATGAACTGAAGTAGGATATCTCAATCCTTCTAATATTCTATTTAAGATAAATCTTATAATCAATCATTGTAGATGATTTTCAAAACATCCAATACCATTAAAACAAATAATATTCTTTGCAGTTTGAAATAGTCAGTAATGAATAATTGAACAACCAAAATTAACCAAAATGATGAAAAAAGTATCTAATACAATTATAGTTAAATTACTAGTCTTTTTGATTTGGTCTTTAATATCAGTTGAATATAAAAAAAAGTTATCGTTTTGTAACTGACGTGTTTTAAAATCCTCTTTATATGCTTTGTTTATAAACTATATTTTTTTTCTATATGGCAATTAGAACTGTGTTTAATAAAACAGCTAGAAGCATGGTGTGTGATGCTATAACCGAAGAGTACGAAGATAATCCCAAAGATTACGATAATCTGCCTTCTGCATCTTCTAGAAAAACTCTTCCTGTTATAACAGAACCAAATAACAAACACCATATGAGCAGAGGATATTCAAATAAATCTTTACCGTATTTAAAAGTGTTTATTATTTTGTAGTGTAAATCAGAACGTAAGAAATGTGATTTGCGATAAAAGATCATCCTTTAATTGTGTCCAACCTGAGAATATGGTTTCGTTGAATAAAATCGATTCTTGTGATTCGAAAGCTACAGATTTACGTTCTTCAGGAACAGTATCTCGATCTGAAATGCGATCTTCCAACACTTTAATATCAGTAAGTATTCAAAGTAAAAGAATTTTCGTCAAAACTCCTCGTACAGCAAGAGATATAGCTGCCATGAAGATAACATCATTTATAAGACTACTAGGTGAATTAAATCGATTCCAAAAAATAGAAGCCAATCGAATAGATTCAAGGAATGTTTTAATTTATGAAATAGATGAAGAAGTTGAATTTGTATTTGATCAATTGATGTTAGCTCCAAAGAAAGAGTATAATAAAATAATAAAACAGTGTTTTAAAGAATTGAGAGACTTAACAAACAAATTAAAAACACTTCCTTATGGTGATGAAAATGTTCCAAAAATTTTGAAGTTGTTATTCACAATGTGGCTTAATTCTGACCAATTCTTTATGAATTATAACGAATGGTTTTGCTTAATGAATTTTTTATATGATAATTTAAACATTAACACAATTGTACAGAATCAGTTGCTGCAGATCGATCATGAACGAAATAAACAGTTGAGTTTGGATGATTTTTATATGTGGTTTGATTCATACTTTCAACCTGCAAAGAAAACAAAATATACCAAAATGATGGAGAAGTTAACTGGAATTGATGCTTATTATCAAAATGGTGGTGATGATTATCCTTTCGTAAATTATTTTAAATTTAAATTACACACACTATTTAAGAAAGAAAAACTAGAAAGTTTTGATAGATGTAATCCTCCACTATTCCTTTGTAAAAAATGTGGTTATAATTACTCTGATCCTCGGAAAGTTTTGAAACACATTAAACTAAGACATCACCAACATAAATAGATTTTGCATATTGTATTTATTACTTGTTCTATTTTGCTGTGTGTTTGGTTGAGTATGTTATATATGATATTGCGTCAAAGAAAACTCATTGTATCTTCTAAAATTATGAAAAATGTTTTCAATGTCGTTTCATCATTTTAATAAATTTTGAAACATAGACGCTATATTTTACATCATTAAATGGCTAGTAATGATCAACTAGAACTTTATGTATGGTTACACTTAAATATTTTCTATTAGAATGATAGATTTGCACTTTATAATACTAAACTGTTTGATAAGAAGCATTCACTGTTGTTTGCACTAAATGAAACAAACTTGAGGATAGCTAAACTGTTGTTATGTATGTATTGAAGTATTTATTTTTTGAACTAGTAAACAATGAAGAAATCTCACATATACAATATTATTACTTACATTTATGGAATAAAGGTGATAGAAGGAAACATTTGAGTGTAAGAACAATAATTTCAGAAATTGGAGTAAAGTATTCACCATATATAAATCTGTTTTTCAATAATTGTAGTATTAATAAACTAATATTATTATTTTTATATTAAAACAGATGATACCATACAAGTACATAATTTCTTAGCATTTGTTTTGTTGTTTGGTTTATTTGATCTTGAGTCGATTATGTACATCTTATTAGTAGCATCTGGAATTCATAGTAACATTATAATTACTGAAGTATATATAATATATAAAAATTCAAATAGGATCAAATTACTAGTTTTCTCAATCTTTTAACAGCAAATAAAGTCATAAACGATGTAATTAAATGTTGGTTAGTCGTTGCAGCACGTGATTCAACAGGTCATATATCCATCAGTTCTTTTATACAAATGATCAGCACAACACTTGATGAAGATATACGACAAATAAAAGGAGTAATTCAAGAAAAAATAATTACATTAAATTATGTTAAAAAAATATTAAATAGGAAATATTATTATTATTACTATTATAATGATTTTAATAGTGTTAAAGTGAATTACGTAAATAGAAAGTGTTTATATTTGAATGATATTTTTACTAGAATATTTTCAAATTCAAGATCAACTTTATCTTATGATTATTATATTGACACTGAAAATAGTGTAACTGATTTTTATAAAAGGACAATGATATGTATGAGAAACGAATATATTTCTAATATCAGACCATACCGTGAAAGGTCCTCGTATTTATTAATTCACAAAAATCAAATGAGATTTTCAAGGAATAAATCTTTAGAGACAATTCAAACGAGAAATATAAACCTTTCATCAGTTAAGAATATTTATTCTACTAATCCAATAGATGCAAAGTCATCAATATATATTTTAAAGTCAAGTAAACTAGAAGATGATTTAGATGTTTAGGATATTGTTTTATTTAGATTATTATGATATTTATTAATTGATTTATTTCATTTTTAAAATGTTATTTATTGTTATAAAAATAATAACCCAACTAAAAACACATTTACTCGAATCAAATCGCATTAATTTGTTTCAATTTTATGCTTTGTTAGTCCATACTCTGATGACATTATCAGTGTAACCACTGTATAATGTTGAACCATCATGTGTCCAAGCTAAACTAATACAATATGGAATAAATCCTTTCTTTGCTGGAGCTTTGAATTTTGGTCTTAAATTATCAACACATTGTTTATTTTCTAAATCCCAAATCTTAATTTCCTTCTCAGTAGCAGCACATAACCAATATTTAACTGGTGAGAATACTAAGGAGTAGATTGTTGAATTAGCATTCAATTCATACAATTTCTTTCCTTCATTTAAGTCCCATAACATAGCAATACCGTCTTTACCTCCACTAGCACATAATGAACCATCTGGTGAGATTGTAACACAGTTTACATATCCGTTATGTCCAACTAAGTTGTTAACTAAACTACACTCATTCTTATCTAAGATATGCATATTCCAAACTTTTACTAATTTATCCCAACCACATGATACAACACGTGAGATGTTAGCATTGGGTGAGAAGACTACACAGGAAATCCAATCGGAGTGTCCATCTTTTTCAATGGTGTAGACTAATCTACCTAATGTATTCCATACACGGATTGTCTTATCTCTACCAGCTGAGACAATTTGTCTGTTGTCTGGACTGAAAGCTACACTTAATACATCCTTGGTGTGTCCAATGAATCTGTTTCTGGTTACACCAGTGCTTAATTCCCATAATCTTAAAGTTCCATCCCAACTTCCTGATAAAGCGTATTGTCCATCAGAAGAAATTACAACATCTTCTACAAAGTGGGAATGACCATGTAAACTTCTGACTGGTTTACCGTAGCTGATTCCATCTACTTCATCATATTCACTTGATGCATCTGGTTCAATATTCCAGATAAGTAAAGTCTTATCTCTTGAAGCAGATACAACCATGTTTGGGTTTTGGGCAGTGGTAGCAATAGCTGTTACCCATCCATTATGACCTTTTAAAGATCCAGCGAGTTGGAGAGACATGATCTATACAAAAATATTATTAAATTCATTCTAATAATAAGTAGGATTGAAAGAAAATAAGAAACAACAAAAAGTGATTGAGTTATACGTGATTGAAACAAAAATGCAAAATTAATTAATTCGGTGAATTTTGTTAAGGTTTTCTGAAAAAGTCATTTCCAAAAAATGATTCGTTTCTGTATTTATTTTAAAATCAAAAACAACAACATATCAGTAAGAATGGATGATATAGAGAATAAAATCTCAATAGATGAGATAAACTACATCATTTGAACCATGTTTTGACATCCTTCTCCACTAAATCCATCAAAACATTCACAAACACCTGTATTGTAGTTGCAAATACCTCTTCCACTACAATCTCGATGTTCGTCATTTCCATTCATGTTTGTTCCTCCTTCAGGATCTACACCAGATGGACATTCAATTAAACTACAATCATATCCACGATGTCGCTTATCACATAAACATCCATATACTTGATCATCAAATGTTAATGTCTTTGTACTACCATCCTCAGTATATTGACTTTCATGCTTATTTCCAAATCCTTCATATGAATTACTCAATTCATCATTTGATAATAATTCACTCAATGGAACACATCGACCATTTCCATTACAATTATTTGGACAATCTAATCTTTGACAAGCACTTCCACTAAATCCATCAAAACATTTACAAACACCTGTTGTTCTATCACATTCTCCTTGTCCACTACATTCTAATGAACTATGAACGGATTTTTCATTTTCAAATACTATTGTTAATGGAGTTGATGGAATATCAGCTAATAATCGAGAATTACTGAATAATGATCTTAATCTTGAAATACCTACTCGTTTGTTTAAGAATATTTCAAATTTATTACTATTAGTTGGTTTTACTTTTATGATTTGAGTTGATATTGAAGAAGATCCTTGTTTAAATATCATTGTTGTTCCAGGTACTATTAATTTCTTTATTCCATCAGTTATTAAAGATGGAGGATAAGCAATTGAGGGAGATTCATCATTATCCAATTTACCTATATTAATCTTATCTTTATCATCATCTGTAGTAGAAAATAATTCTATTCCCAATACTTGAGTTATACTTCCATCTTCACTTTTTATTATCTCATTTGAATCAGCTTCAATATTTCCATATTTACCATAATAATATTCATCACCTTCTTTTCTTACCAACTCAAATAATTCACTGTTTTCAATATCAATTACTTTTCCTTTTGAATCAGTTAATAAGTGACATACATCACCTTCAGATGGTTTATTTTCACCAGTAAATGTAAATTTAATATCTTTACTACCATCACCACCAACACCAACACCAACATCCTTGTATATTGATACTTTTATATTATTTTTACTTGGGGTTGGATTGTAACAGGCAAATTCAACATGAGGTGAATCTGTTACTGTAAATCCAATTGCTTCAAATATTGCTTTATATCCTTTCCATGTTAATATACCATTTTCATAATTCTTTAAATCTAATGTTAATGGGTTAAAGAATGTCATATCATTTCTTTCAGATATTATTTCATCACAACTCATATCTTGAAGATAATAAGTAGAATCAGTAGGATTACTTGGAGTAGGAGTTTCAGTAGGTCTGTTTGTCATTGTATAATTAAATTGTATATAACTTAAATCATCCTTATATGTTTTTACATCAATACTTCCTATTATTCCTTTTTTTGGTTCTTTTGCAGCATTAACATATTTACATTGAACTTTTCCTCCTAATAATGGTAATTCACTTAATAATGGACCATAAAATCCTGTCACTTTATATAAATAACTAGTTGGATCAATATCATCACTTTCTATATTAGATACTGATGTTGGAGATGCTATTTCTAATACTCCAGTTGGTTTATATTCAGTAGGAATTGGAGGTGAATATTTGAATTTTCTAGTTCCATCACTTTTTAATAATCTTGATTCAAATGATACTATTATAGCTTTATGAT
Source organism: Proteromonas lacertae (assembly GCA_002245135.1). Lineage (NCBI taxonomy): Eukaryota > Bigyra > Opalinata > Proteromonadidae > Proteromonas > Proteromonas lacertae. Next base: position 11,499 of record NGBS01000389.1, read on the forward strand.
TATATTTTAACATTTTATCTTTATTTTCTACTTCGATTAATATTGTTTGACCAATTTTGAAATATTCTAAATCATCATTTTGAATGTCATCTTCTACTATTTGTATTATTGATTCTTTTTCATCAATTTTATTATCCTTATTATCAAATGCAAATACTGGAAGATTATTAGTGGATGGTTTTACTTCAATACCTGTTTCTGGCTTTTCATATTTACCATAATAATAGTTTTCTCCTTCTTTTCTGATATATTCCCCTAAATCACTTTTTGCCAAACCATCTTTTGAAATAGGAGTAACTATATTATTATCAATTTTAGCTGCTAAATAACAAATATCCTTTTCTTTTGGTTGCATTTTTTCCTCAGCAGAACCATCTTTACTTATTGAGAATTTCACATCTACAGAATCAGTACCAGTTAAATCAATTGAAACAATATCATATAATGTGATAACATCACCATCTGTTCCATTATAACATGCAAAATTCACTTTACTATCAGCGGTTAATTTAGTCAATTTAGCATATCCTGTCCATGTTAATTCTCCATCTGTGGCTATTTTCATTGGATTATACATAGTATAATCTCTTCTTTTTAATGCAATACTATCACATTTCAAGGAATCAATACTATCAAAGGCAGTCTTATTAAGCTGAACATAACTAGAAGCAACAACTTCTTTTTGTCCAATTTGAACAATTTCATATTTCTTTATATCAACCGATGTTAATACTTCATTCTTCTTTTCGTCAGTGTAACTGCAAGTTAATATTCCTCCATAATTTTTATCTAATTGACTTATCAGTTTATCAGCTAAGTTATAAACAGTGTAATAAATATCTTTTTCTTCTTTTTTCGCATAAGGTTTTGTATTTGTTGATGGATCAAATGAATGTAATTTAATATATGGTAATATAATATCACTACTTGTTACATCAGTTAATGCAATAGAAACTATTTCATTACTGTATGTAGCTTTTCCATCTTTTTCACTTAATTTACCTGAAGATAATATATCAACATAAACATCTCTTTCAACCCCAAACATTTTGTCATAATCAGTACCAATTGTTAGTTCAACAGATGCTGAACCAGTAACACAATTTTTATCAGTAGTTGCTATTACAGCATATCCATTACTATCAAACCCAGTTGCAGTATATTTACCTAATTTATAACCACCATTATCAACATTTACATAATTTATCAATTCAGTTTGTTCTATATTTATTGGTACTAAATCACCACTCATTATAACATAACATACATCACCTGTTTTTAATGCAGAATCAATTGTAAATACTAAATTAGTATTACCTTCCTTTTCTTCATATGTTCCATTAACATCATTATATTCAGTAATAGTAATAGTAGAAATAGCTTCATTTGCTTTTGGAGGAGTATAACATGCAAATTTAAAACCTTCTCTTTCATATATTTTGTCTTGCAATCTTCTTCTTCTTCTACCACCTTCACCATCAATTCCATCACTTCCACTTTCATTATTACCACCATCAATATCACTAGGTTTAGTAGTGGTAGTTGGTTCTTCTTTTTGTTCCACTTCTTCCAATAATCCTAATTCTTTGAATATTTTACCATAATAATTCCATGTTAATGTTAAACTACCAGTTAATCTTCTTCTACTTCCTCCTGCTGTAGCAATTGTTCCATCAGTTTTATAATAAACCATTGTTGTTCTTTTGGATTTTACACTATTACATGTTACTTTAGCATCAGCACCTACTGCATTTTCAAATTTAACATAAGCTGTGGTTTTATCAGCAGATAAACCTAAAACTTCAACATCTTCATCATTTCTATCAGTTTTTGCAGTTTCAACAATGCTACATTGAACAATACCACCCATTCTAGGCATAGTCTTCATCAATTCATACACTCCACTCACTTTCCATATCAAATCATTACCCAACTTAGAATCTTTAACAATTTGAAGTTCAACTATTGATAATTCTCTCTTTTTACTTTCTACATACTCATCTAACTCACGATAATCAGGTCGGTAGTAACTGCCACTACTCACAGGGTATTTACTCGAAACTAAGCTGAAAGGGTTACCTTCACCACATTTTAATAATGAACAGTCACTTCCAGTGTAACTCTTGCCATCACCAATACCAATGTTATCGAAACAAACACAATTGTTAGCAACGCACTTACCATGACTGTTACAGTTGTTTGGACATACTGACAATGTCACAATTACGATAATACTAAGAATTATCAAACTCAAGTATCTCTTGCTCTCTTTCATTCAAAGATTGAAATGAGAAAATCTTTTGGTAATTGACATGTAATTCAATTTACCAATTTACCAAAAATTTTCTCCTTTTTCATTTTTCATAAACAAATTATATTTTAAAAATAGATTTCAATTTATATAAAAAATAAAAGCAAAGATTAAGTCATTTTCATTACATAACAATCATTTCTTTTAGTCTTCTAAATACATTTGATAATCAGCTGCAAACTTCTCCATCTTGGTATTTTTCTTCTCATCCTTAAATCCAATATAGTATTCTTTACGACCTACACGACTTTCTTTCATCTCCTTTATATCACAACGACCTTCTAAATTCAAGTCTTCATCAAAATAATAACCTTTCAAATTTGGAACATATTTCATGTGATTTCGACTGAACTATTTATAAAAAATAAATATTATAATATACTGGAGCTGATAAATTCTTTGGTGGAGCTTTGTAGTATTTATTGGGTAATAATCGAACAATATATTCATTCTTTTCTTTATAAATTCCAACTACTTCACCTAATACATGTAATTTCACATCAACTTTATCACCAATCTCATAAATTACTTTATCTTTATTTACACGAACTCTCTCTTCTTCAATACATTTGAAATATTGAGTTTTATTATTAATCATACTAGTTATGGCATAATAATGATCATAAGTTACAGAATGAACTTTACCTACATCCCATTTGTCAGTTATTAAAAATTCGATCTCTTCTCCACAATGATATTTTGCTGTACTTGGACGTAATAATTTCATTTGATTTCCATCTTTACGATATACTACACTTCGTAAATGATCGAATTTTATATCATAAGTTTTATCAATACAGTGATAGTTGATTATTATTCCTTCATCACTATCATGATATTTTATTGTATCACCAATATCAAATCCACGTTTCTCATGGATTAATTCAAAGTTTTCACTACTTATATCTTCATAATAATGACCATTGTTTAAATGAACACTATATTTATCTTCTTCTTCATTCAATTTACAAATTTCACCTTCTGTTCCATCTTCATTGAATAATACTTTATCTCCAATCTCAAATAAGTTTTCTCTCAAGTTGTAGTATGGATAAACATCATTATATTTACTTTCATAATACATTTTATCATCGAAAAAGATTCCAAATTTTATACTACAAAATGCATCATATAAAATCTCATTGATTGTACCTTTGTAATAATTTCCATCATACCATTTACTAACCACTTTATCACCAACTTTATAATCAAAATTATATTTTAATCGAATTGAATTTAATTCAATATCTTCTAATTCAGTCTTGTTGGTTGTCATTATTGTATAATTATCTTCATTCTTCCAATGAGTGATTTTACCTTCTTCACATTCACCTCGATTATCAACCACATATACTTCTCGTTCTTTTACATATTCACACACTTCAATTATACTGTCTGGAACATCACTCATTAAGTAATCATTACTTAAGATTATATCATAACCTTTTCTGGAATAATCAACAATATGACCTGTAAATGTTAAATCTTCAGTTACATGAATTAATACTTGAAGTAACAATGGTAATTTCTTATTTAAATAAGGATGAACATTTAGCCAATGTACTTTTATTAACATATTATTCTCATCTGCTCGAATTAAATCATTATCTTCATCTTCACCATGGCAATGTTGAATAAATGTTCCTGTTTTCCATTGACTTTTATAACTCACACTTTCATCACAATATACTACTTTATCATTCTCATTTAATACTGAAGCAAAGGAAACACGAGCTGGGAAGAAATCTTGATTTTTATATTCAAATTCTACTAATTCATTGTTATTACAGTTGTTATAACCAATTATCTTACCATTTACAAATGAGTATTTATTACCTTTCTTTGATTCTAAGAAACAAGGGAATTTGGAACAATGTAATCTTCGACGAACATATACTACATCTTGAATATTATAATTTGCACCTTTACCACGCTTATTTCGAATTGGACTATTAGCTGGAGATGGATAAATTTCATCTTCACCAAAATCTTCAGTATTTGGTATTAATTCACTGATTGGAACATTGTTGATTACATAATTATTATTACAATTCAATTTTACATAGAATTTATCAATATTGATAATTTGACATAAACAGAAATTCTTTCCTAATTTTACTAATACTTTATCACCAATTACATATTGTTGTTTAGCTTTCAATGATCTGTTGGTTGTTGATAATGAAGCAGTTAAGGAGGCAGTTAAACTTTCATCACATTGTAATTCAATTGATTCTTTCTTTATTGATTCTTCTAATTTTGGATTAGCACATAATTCAATATCATCTTTCTCTACACAGAAATCATATTCTCCATTCTCAAATGTTATATTGTAAGTACCATCTTCATTAATTCCATTGATTATACCTTTTGTCTTGTCTAATGCAATCTCATGTAAGTATTCTTTACTTTCTTTCTTTATTACATCATATGGTTCAAACAATAACAACTCAAAGTGTTCTGGATCATGTACCTTTGTAATAAATGCATTACTTTTATATTTTTCATCATAGATTATATCACCAACACAAAAACCTTTTTGACCTTTCTTTCTTCTATCATATCGATGAACTTTTACATAACGATCTACTTCGTTTTGAATTCGCTCTTTCTTTTCATTGTAAGTCTTTAAGGTTAAGATTCCTAATTGGATATCTTGAGCTAATTCTTTCAACATCTCATTTACTACCATTCTTTCAGCATGTTGTAGTTTATATTCATCTAATATCTTTTTCATCTTTTCAATAAAAGCAGTTCCAATAAAAGCGATGTAGTTCTGTTCTAATTGTTTATAAGCTTCAATGAATTTGTTTAAACTCTTGTTCTTAGCAAGGAAATCTCCATACGATTTTACATCTATTGCCGAATTCTCTTTAGCATAAGTTTTTCTAGATAATTAGAAATTAAAAGGAAATTTATATACAATAAATCTTCGATTCTTATCTTCAATTGTGGTATGACAAAATCATATACTGCGTTGTAGAACTAAGAGATAGTAAGATGAAAAATACATCGATAGAATTCTTTATTTCAGTCAATCTAGCACATTCGTCAACGTACTCTTTAACAGTCAAGAACTCGCCTTGCTCTTCTGCTTTGTAGTCAATTGGAATATGTGGATATAATCCAATTGTTGGATTTAACTCGGTGTACTGGTACAACCATGCAAATGTATTGGCATTAATCATCAAATAGCTCCATCTTTGAGAAACAAACTTCTGTGCAACCTTGTAATAAACATACCTATCAACTAAACTGGAATATTCATACCAAATTTCTTCATATTCTTTCTTTGCTTTCTTTAAATCTCTAATTGGAATAATGTCAGAAGCATCCATATTCGTTATAATTGAAATCAGAAATATGTCGTTATTTTACTGAACTCAAGCTTCAAACGGCGATTTTTTTGAATTTTGAATTTTTGGATGTTACAAACTCAGAAATCCTTGATTTTGTCTTTCATTTTTGGACTATGCACATTAATGACCTATTTTAGTCTGTACATAATGAATGTCGATAGAAGAGTCGAGTATAATTACCTATTACTCTGATAGAATATTAGTTCCACCAGAAAATGATGAAAATAAAGAAGGTTTCCATTTTGCTTTTTGTTGGATTCATATTATATATAAACTATCCAGTTTTAAGGAAATCGTTGGAGAAGGTAGAAAATATTACAAAACTATAAGAAAAGCAATGAAACTATGCATAAAAGCAGAATTATATCACAACATATTTGAATTTTGTTTCTATTTAGGATTAATGACTTACTGTTACTCTACACTCACTCCAGATAAATTTCCATTAGGTTTAAAAGGCTTAAAAATCGGACTATATGCTTTATCTTCAATTTTATTAACAGGATTAGCATCAAACAGAATGGTGAACCATATATTAAAACCAAAGACTCACGATATAATTAAAGTATTGCCAGTACTGTATTTATCAACATTATGCTATTGGCTTTCATTTGCAGTTCTTTGTATCATATTAATGATTGTATTTAAGCGAATCTACACACCAAACTTTTGGCCTTCTAGAAAATGGAGAGATTTTCCTCAAGCAATTGGAAATTATAAATTATTTCCATTTACTGCATCTCTATTGGTAGTTCTAGTTTGTTTTTCTTTTCTATTTTTACCTGAAATGAAATTCTTAATTGAAGGATTATATTTATTGCAAGGTTGTTATTTGTTTATGTGTTTTATAATTGTAATGATTGAGCTGTTCCCTGAAGCGTTTAAATATAATATCGATAAATATAATGAGAGAGTAGAAGAATTGAAAAAAGAGGAAGAAGAAAAGAAAGAGAAAAAGATGAAGAAAGAGAAAAAGAAACAGAAAACTGAATAAGTAAATGTATATAATATTCGTTATTTAATGAGATTATTTGTATTTATTGAGTAATTCGTTTTGATTTTGAAAAATACATAACAATGAAACTATACCATATGATTCGTTTGTTGTATATTTGACAATATCTTTAAGATATTCATATCCTCATTAATTGAAAAGAACTGATATTTCTCTCAAAATTAATCCTAACCTATATTTATCCAATTTTTCTTATATGTGATCTTCATTTAACAATATAATCCTATTATTATCTAGAGATAATATCTTGTTCTTTCAAAAAACATCAAAACACAATTTACTTCTTTTCTGACATTGACATATAGGTGGGCTTTGACATTATTGATTTGCTATTTAACTACATTCAAGGATTTGATTTTTTTTATTCTCAAAGATAATGTATAATAATGAGTCATTAAATGCAGCTAGTAGTTCATATGTAACCATTGAGCTTCCACCAAGGTATTTCATTTCCTAATAATGTTTAGGAAAGCTTCAACAATGGTTAGTACAACTCAAGCTTATAAAAAAGGTCCACGTTTAACACATACAAATTCCATGGTCATTAATAGAATGAAAGCATTGCCGTATTTCGTAATAGATTTATAAAACAAATAGTAAATTTGGAGGTAAACCAATCAGCTCATACTTCGGTGAAGTTATTGCACCAGTATTTACGTATAGATAATAGCAATATATTGCTTCAGGTTGTTCTTAAACATGATGCAGTGGTTTACAGTCGCTACGTTAATGTTTCCAGGTGAACTTGAAATAAAATTACCAGCTATATTGCTATCCACAATATTAGGCACAATGGTTGGTCAAATCGTCAGTTCAAGTATATCTAATTATCCAAGTTCAATCTTTCAGACAAGTATTGAAAGTATTCCATTCATCGTACCATATGCAGCGACAGTAATTAAAAACGACAAATTGAATTTAGAAACAAAAGCAGCTACTATTCTATGTGGTTTAGCTTTAGAAAATATTTGTGTTGGAGTTATTGCATTAATATTAAGTTTCTTAAAAATGGGTAAAATATTACATTATCTACCAGGTCCAGTAAGTTCTGGTGCATTTGCTGTAGTTGGTTGGTGTTTATATCAATATAGCTACAATATTGCAGTTGGTGAAGATTTATCATTTGATGTTTTTAAGCATCATAAATATTATATATTTTTACTGTTGAATTTTAGTGGATTATTTTTGTATTTACTTTGTGCTTTAAGACCAAGAGTTTATAATTTTCCAATATATCTAATTGTTTGTATATATATATAATTTAATATTTATATTTTAATATTTAGCGACCATTATATTTCATATTGTATTAGCAATAACAGGAACTTCAATCACAAGAGCTCAGGAGTTAGAATGGTTAATGGAACCACCACCTTCAGAAATGTTTTACTTCTTTTACCAAACCATCAATCCAGCTAAATGTAATTGGTCGCATTTATTCTCAAACAGTTTGAATTTATTCTTAGGTTCTTTAATGGGTCCTATCTTAAACACTGGTATCAATACGATTGTATTGGATAAATTATTCCAAGGAAGATCTAATTTAGATAAAGTATATAGAACCTTAGGTATCAATGGAATTATTGGTGGAGTATTTGGTGGAATGACATGTAATTTGTCATGTAGTGGAAGTGGATTTCATAGAGCTTGTGGTGGTACGAAAAGATTGTCCACTATTGTATTATGTGTATTAACCGCATGTATTATATTTTATATTATATTATTTTATTTTATTTTATAGTTTTATTCTTTATTCCTCCAATAATGTCTGTTGTTTCGTATGTTCCAAGATTTGTACTGGGAAGTGTATTTGTGAATATGGGAATTGATTTCTTATTTGTATTTTATTATATATTTTATTTTATATTAAAATAGTCTAATTTATATTATCCATTATTTAATGTGTCTAAATTAGAATATTTAATTATATTGGTTATTTTAATCGTCTCAATATTCACTAGTTTAACAGTTGGTGTAGTTGTTGGAATTATCTTATGTTTCATTGTTTATATTTATAACACCGCTCAATCTCAATTCATCAGTATTGAAACTGATAATTTATCAATGTCTAGTGGAGTTTTACATTCATTAATTGATATTGTGAAGATTCAAAAGAAATCTCATCATATAGCGAAATATTATCAATTAAATGGATATATATTCTTTGCACCATCATATGATATTTCAGACCATATTTCTCATGATGTATATATAAATATATTATTTATTATCATTTTATTTATAGATTGAAACACATAATAACGATTCAAATATTCCTTCTATTTCACATGTCATTATTGATTTTTCAAAAGCTTCTGGTATGGATACTACTGCAATCAGTGTGTTTATTGATATGACTGATTCATTGTTACAAGATGGAATTAATGTCATATTCGTATTAGTAAATTTAAAGTATATATATATATTAATAATAAATAAATAAAATAGAAAACGAACAGCAATATTAAATCAAGTTAAAAACAAACCAGGTTTTGCTAAAGAAACAACAGCCAAATTCAAAATATTCCCAGATCCATGTGAAGCAATGTATTATTGTGAAAATGACTTAAAAACGTATGGTGATGCATATAATCCAGTTGATTATCAACAATATACAAATCAACATTTATACAAACTTAGTAAATTGCTAAGAATGTTGCCAAGAATGGCTGATAAGATGGCTATGAAAGTAGTGTTATATTGCATAAGAGAAGGTTTAGGTAAGTTGATCAGAGTAGAGTCTGGTCAAATCATTTATAGAAAATACACACAAAGTGAAGGTATTTTCATATTATGTGAAGGAAGAATGTCTGCTATTATTGATAACTTTGATGTTATGGCTGATGAGCGTAGAAGTTCTGTATTTAACACTTTAATCCACACAACTGAAAGTAATACAATTTGGACTATTACTTCACCAGGACTGATGGTTGGCTCTATTCCTGAAAGAGGATTCTTGAGTCTTCATGTTGAGACAGTAATTACACAAGAAAAGACTATTCTTTATCATTTACCGTTTGATTCTTTATTGCAATTGGAAAAAGTTAGTCCTGAAAGAGCTTCTATGCTATATTCATGGGTTAAGAAAAGTAGATTAAGAATTATCAACTATATGCATGAAAGAGTGGTGTATAGTAAACAATATATTAAAGGTTCAGATTAATAAATTAATGATTATATTGTTATTGTTGTTTTTTTACTTTGTCCCAAATATTAATAAATTATTTATCGTTTTACTACATTTCATTTTTTCTTATGAGTCAGTTGCGTAAGCTACAGGGTATTTTTATCTCCATTTATTTTACATCTTAGCTGAGATTGATAAACTACTGAAGAAAATTGCAGAGGGTTTTGTAGTTTTTGAAGATATATGGGATAAAGTATGCCCCGTCGCTCATTTTCTCTAGGTATATTCTTCTACAACACAAGCACAAAAAGAAAAGTACGAATCCGACCTAAAAAAGGAGATAAAGAAACTACAGCGATTTAGGGAACAAGTGCGTAGTTACCTCTCAAATGATGACATCAAGGTAAAATTTAAATTTTAATAATCTATCTGTAGGATAAAAAGCAACTAGAGGAAGCTAAAGCAAAAATCGAGAGAAAGATGGAAGAATTCAAGAAGTGTGAGCAGGAGACAAAGACAAAAGCATACAGTAAACTAGGACTATCGCGAGACACTACAGATCCAGAAACAGTATTGATAAATTAAAGATTAAATTCATATTATCATAAATAGAAAGCCATTTTTGAAGCAACAGATTTTATTCGAGATTGTTTAAGTCAGTTACAAAAGCAGTTGGAAATTTATGACAGTGAAATTCAAACACAACAGAATAAAAAGAAAAAAGACTTTGAACAGATTGAAATGCTTGAAAATACAATCACAAATCATAAATTCCACATTAAAAAACTCGAACAGGTATTTATACTTAAAATAATTGTATTATAAATAGATGTTGAGATTAATTGAAAATCGACAACTTGAACCAAGTGTAGTAGAGAAGATACGAGATGCTGTAGAGTATTACATTCAAGAAAATCAAACAGAAGACTTTACATTTGATGATGAGTGTTATGAAGGAATAGATTTAGATATTGTTCCAGTAGATATTCAGGTAGGTGGAAATGATGATGATTCAGCTTCAGTAAGTTCAGATTCCGTATCAGTATCAACAGGTAAAACAAATCCAAGTATATTATTATTTCCATATATTTTTTCCGTTTTGTTTTAATAATTTTCATTTTATTTCTTATTGTTATGTATTATATTTGTATAGACAATGTATCAAGATCACAGTCTACCAAAGGAAATGAAAGTATAAAGCCTTCCACTTTACCACAATCAAATTCCACAAATAACAACAACACATCATCACTTACAGCAACAAATTTAAAAACATTATCTTCTACAACTAATAATAATAATAATAATAAACATAATAATAATAATACTATTTCCCAACCAGCTCCTATTGTTCAACCGACATTAGTGGATTATTCAAAGATTATTAGAAATGTTCCAAAAGAAATACCAAAATCAATTTCAGATATAAATAATGATAGAATAAAAGGATCAAAATGTATATTTATTATTATTATATTATTATTATTATTATATATGTATATATAGCTGCAATAATTAAAGATACTCCTTACACACCTGAACAATGCTTGAAAGGCTTGAATGCAGGATTTAAACATTACCCAACCCCTGAAGATTATCGAACTCCAATGCCATATAAACCACGTAATGCATATACACCCAAAATAGATGGATTATTATTCCAACCTTTATTCTTAGAGAAGCAAATGAAGAATTTAGATATTAATACTTTATTAATTCCATTTTATTTTCAAAAACATACATATCAACAGTATTTAGCTGCAAAACAGTTGAAACAGAATTCATGGAGGTTTCATAAGAAGTATCAGACTTGGTTTCAAAGACATGAAGAACCGCTTGTCACTAATGAAGAATATGAACAAGGCACTTATGTATTTTTTGATTATGAGTCAAATTGGGAACCTCGAGTGAAAAGTAATTTTACATTTGAATATCAATATTTGGAAGATGAGTTAGTGTAGTGAGAGTAGTTCATTTTTCTTACTTATGTAATAATGTTAATTCTACTCTTTCTATCTTGAAATTATTTCTCTTTTGTCTGTTTTGGTGAGAGATTAATATATATATACAGAATAAAATAAAATTAGCATAAAAATGAATAGAAATAAAAAAATTAAGGTTTATCTGTGGTTAATTTTCCATCAACATACCAGTATTCACCTGAAGATGCTACAAGTAAATCTGGAGTCTGTCCTTGACCATTATTATTAAATATAACTGAAGCAACACTCACATTTTCCATTTCAAAAGTCATCCATCCGTCTTTCTCTACTAGAGGTAAACCAGGCCATGCAGGAGATTGTAATGGAGAATTATACCAGTAAACTGTAGTATATCCTTTACAATGCACTGTAATTGAGGTTGATGATGTGTTTTGTACTTCTGAAGGTTTTTCTTCAGCTGTCTCTGTTGGTTGTGATACTGAAGCTGATTCTTCTGCCTTTCGTTTTTCTTCTTCTTCAGCTGCCTTTCTCTTTTCTTCCTCTTCAGCTGCTTTTCGTTTTTCTTCTTCTTCAGCTGCTTTTCTCTTAGCTTCTTCCTCAGCTGCTTTTCTCTTAGCTTCTTCTTCAGCTGCTTTTCGTTTTTCTTCTTCTTCAGCTGCTTTTCTCTTTTCTTCCTCTTCAGCTGCTTTTCTCTTTTCTTCCTCTTCAGCTGCTTTTCGTTTTTCTTCTTCTTCAGCTGCTTTTCTCTTTTCTTCTTCCTCAGCTGCTTTTCTCTTAGCTTCTTCTTCAGCTGCTTTTCGTTTTTCTTCTTCTTCAGCTGCCTTTCTCTTTTCTTCCTCTTCAGCTGCTTTTCTCTTTTCTTCTTCTTCAGCTGCTTTTCTAGCGGCTTCTTCTTCTGCTGCCTTTCTAGCGGCTTCTTCTTCTGCTGCTTTTCTCTTTTCTTCCTCTTCAGCTGCTTTTCGTTTTTCTTCTTCTTCTGCTTTTCTCTTTTCTTCTTCCTCAGCCTTTCTCTTTTCTTCAGCTTTTCTAGCTTCCTCTTCAGCCTTTCGTTTCTCCTCTTCTTTACGTTTCTCTTCAGCTTTTCTTGCTTCTTCATTTTCATCAACCTTATTATTATTATCATCAACTACAGTGGTTGTAGTAGTAGTATCTTTATTATTTTCATCTTTATTTATATTATGTGTATTTACTATAGGTGATGTAACTTTCTTTTCCTTTTCTTCTAATCTCTTCTGTTTTTGTAATTCTCGTTCTTTTTTCTCTTGTTCATATTTTATTCTTTTTTCTTCACGTTCTTTTCTCCTTGCTTCTCTTTCCTCTTTTGCTTTGATTGCCTCTATACGACGCTTCTCTCTTTCTTCTTTTCTCTTACGATCTTCTTCCATTTTCTGTTTTCTGGCTTCTTCTTCTTCTTTTGCCTTTTTAATAGCCTTTTCACGGAGTATTCTTTCTTGCTCACGTTGTCTTTGTAGTTTTACTTTCTTAACTAAATCTTTTTCTCTTTTGTCTTCAGCTTCGAGTTTTTTATATTCTTGAATAAATTCTTTCTCTTCCTTTTTAAGAACTTTATCTTTTTCTTTTAGATCTTTCACTCTTTCCATTAATTGACTCAATTCTGCATTTCGTCTTTGTGTAATTTTATCTAGTTCCTCTGGTGGAGTTTTCTGTTTAGGTTTTTTGTTATTTTCATTTGCTATTATTACAATTAACAAAAATTATACTAGAGTCATATAAATCCACCAATTTATCTACACTTCCGCTTGTACTATATTTCCATAATAAATAAGAACCAGCGGCAGCTGCTGCTCCAGCAATAACGATAGGTAAGGAATCTATTAAGAATAATTTGATAAAAATGCTCCAATACCTGAAAAAATTGAACTCATATCTGAATGTCAATTACTTAACAAAACTACTAGAGAGATAAAGAGAAGTAAGAGTTTTAAGAAAAAATTCTATCAACTATACAGCTCAACTATTTGATTTATATAAATTTTTAAAAATTCTTAAACATGATGAGTCATCGAGCCAAGTTAAATTGGATTTGAACTTTGTTTTCTTAGCTTAATTCATTTTATGTCAGGTATGAATAAGGATATGTTATGTTGTCGTAGATAAGAAATCAAAGCACCATCATAGAAAAGGCTCAACTGAAGAAGCTGACTCTTATTTCACAAAAAAGGCAGAGAAATATAGAGAAAAGCATGATGCATTAAAAGCTGCTTTAACTAAACTTATGGATAAATATGGTATATTTAAAATTATTGTTGCTTAGACAGTCCAGATTTACCAGCAATTAAAAAACAATTACACATGATATCAAAATCTCTAAAGGTATCTCTAACAATTCATGCAATATAGGCTATTGAAAATGATGAAGTAGAAGGAGATCCAGAAGATAGTATTAAACAGTATAATTATTTATAAAAGACATCTTATTATTTATATTCTATACAGTATATCATCAGATCTTCGTAAAATCAGTAAGAAAATTGATCAACTAACTGAAGAATTATCCAAACCACCTCCAGAACCAGAAAAAAGTGAAAGTAGTGAAGAAGAAGACGATGAAGATGAGGAGGAGGAGGAGGAAGAAGAAGAAGAAGAAGAAGAAGAAGAAGAAGAAAAACCAAAGAAATCCATGAAAAACAAACACAAGAAAAGATCAATAGAAGAAGATAATACATGGGGAAGAACTGTATCTGGTGATCCAGAAAATCCCACCGAAAATATATGGGTAAAAAACCGTTTAAATATAATGAATTTAATAGAGACAAATAGAGAAGGTAAAAGAGAAGATGATACTTTGACAATTCCACCACAAGTATTGACGAATTATCCAGTGAATATGAAGAAGAATCAAATATGTGCATGGTTATGGAACTCACAGAAACAAGTATTTATTATATATATATAATTTTTATTCCTTTTTTTTTACATTTATCTTATTTATTATATATAGAGTTTCTTATCGTTTCATCTCTATTTCTTCTACCAAGATAAAGATGATAATGTACATAATGATGATGTAATGAGATATAATCGTCTAATATGGACAAGATACGGTATGTTTAAAGCACCTTGTAATGGTCAATTAATATTCATGTGGGATAATAAACTAAGCTTTAAGAAAGAGAAGGTTATTGATATTTATACATTAATATTTAAATCTGATGAAGGTGAAGAATATTATAATGAATATTTACAGAGAGAAGAGAAGAAGAAGAAGGAATTGCAGAAACATTTATCACCATTTGAAGTTGAAGTATATATTATATATATATATATATATATATATATATATATAATCATTTTTTTCTTCATTATATTATTATTATTATATATTAGGGTGGTATATTATATTGTGACGTATGTTGTTGTGAGCCAACTGATGAAGGCACTTCCTATACAATTCACTGTGAATGGACTGGAAAAATAGAAGGACATTGTGAATGGTATATAACTTCAACATATGATCAATATCAAGAATTAGAAATTGATTTATTTGATCATTATGCTAAGAAATGTGCGAAATTACCTGACTTTCCTGCTTCTGTGTTAATTCCTACGAATGATACTCATATCTCTAGAAAACATACTTTTAATGAATGGCTTCAAGGTGTTATGTCTATTCCTAAATTAGCTGGTTCTTATGAAGTTAATTATTTATTGAGTTATAAAGAACATATTAGATTAGCGCAAAATATCATTTTTTTATATTCTTCTTTTCATTTCAGTAGTTTCTCTTAATTTGAGTGTGTTTTGTAAGAAAGATTTGTGATAATAATGATCGTTTGAAAGAAGTAGAAAGTAGGTCTAAAACTTTGATTGAAGATCCTGCTACTCCAAAAATTGTGCCTGAAGCACCACCTGACGCTGAAGACCCTTTGTCCTATTTACTTGATTAATAGCTACTCTTTTAACAAATATAACATATTTTATATTTTTTTTTGTTTTTTATTTTCATCTGTTAAATAGCTTATTATTTAGGTAATAAAGATAC
>NGBS01001397.1:0-11578 GCA_002245135.1 Proteromonas lacertae
GTACTTCCAGCCACTTTACAGCGCTAATATTTAAAATTTCATTGACTTTTGTAATTAAATTAAACTATTCTGAAATGCGTGTTGAATTTGGACAACATCAATGTTAGTCATTAGAAACATCATTAGAATTTTGTACATAAATCTATTGTACATAATATGTATACACTGGACCTCCAGTTTTAAATCTAATTATTTTGATAGTTCAAGAGAAAATTCAAAAAAAGAAATATTGACACAAGCTTTGGCTTGATCAAATTTGAATTTATTTAAATTTGAACTCGCTCTTTGTATGCGAAGAGAATATTCAATTTTAATAATCATTTGACATGTATAAGTTTTAATTATTTAATTTAAACTATAAAAATACAAGTAATACAAGAAATTATCTAGATCGTTAAGATTAGAAGAGATTACGAAATACTCAATAACAACGTAATATTAACTATCAATTTACTTCGATTTAGAACAAACTAACATAATTCTTTCTAATCTTCGATTTTGTACTCATTTCATTCTATATATTATACTCAATTATATATACATTATACAATAACCATTTTTAACTATCAGTTTACTTCGATTTAGAACAAACTAACATAATTCTTTCTAATCTTCGATTTTGTACTCATTTCATTCTATATATTATACTCAATTATATATACATTATACAATAACCATTTTTTAACTATCATTTACTTCGATTTAGAACAAACTAACATAATTCTTTCTAATCTTCGATTTTGTACTCATTTCATTCTATATATTATACTCAAATTATATATACATTATACAATAACCATTTTTAACTATCATTTACTTCGATTTAGAACAAACTAACATAATTCTTTCTAATCTTCGATTTTGTACTCATTTCATTCTATATATTATACTCTATATATACATTATACAATAACCATTTTTAACTATCAATTTACTTCGATTTAGAACAAACTAACATAATTCTTTCTAATCTTCGATTTGTACTCATTTCATTCTATATATTATACTCAATTATATATACATTATACAATAACCATTTTTAACTATCAATTTACTTCGATTTAGAACAAACTAACATAATTCTTTCTAATCTTCGATTTTGTACTCATTTCATTCTATATATTATACTCAATTATATATACATTATACAATAACCATTTTTAACTATCATTTACTTCGATTTAGAACAAACTAACATAATTCTTTCTAATCTTCGATTTTGTACTCATTTCATTCTATATATTATACTCAATTATATATACATTATACAATAACCATTTTTAACTATCATTTACTTCGATTTAGAACAAACTAACATAATTCTTTCTAATCTTCGATTTTGTACTCATTTCATTCTATATATTATACTCAATTATATATACATTATACAATAACCATTTTTAACTATCAATTTACTTCGATTTAGAACAAACTAACATAATTCTTTCTAATCTTCGATTTTGTACTCATTTCATTCTATATATTATACTCAATTATATATACATTATACAATAACCATTTTTAACTATCAATTTACTTCGATTTAGAACAAACTAACATAATTCTTTCTAATCTTCGATTTTGTACTCATTTCATTCTATATATTATACTCAATTATATATACATTATACAATAACCATTTTTAACTATCAATTTACTTCGATTTAGAACAAACTAACATAATTCTTTCTAATCTTCGATTTTGTACTCATTTCATTCTATATATTATACTCAATTATATATACATTATACAATAACCATTTTTAACTATCATTTACTTCGATTTAGAACAAACTAACATAATTCTAATCTTCGATTTTGTACTCAATATATTATACTCAATTATATATACATTATACAATAACCATTTTTAACTATTTACTTCGATTTAGAACAAACTAACATAATTCTTTCTAATCTTCGATTTTGTACTCATTTCATTCTATATATTATACTCAATTATATATACATTATACAATAACCATTTTTAACTATCAATTTACTTCGATTTAGAACAAACTAACATAATTCTTTCTAATCTTCGATTTTGTACTCATTTCATTCTATATATTATACTCAATTATATATACATTATACAATAACCATTTTTAACTATCAGTTTACTTCGATTTAGAACAAACTAACATAATTCTTTCTAAATCTTCGATTTTGTACTCATTTCATTCTATATATTATACTCAATTATATATACATTATACAATAACCATTTTTAACTATCAGTTTACTTCGATTTAGAACAAACTAACATAATTCTTTCTAATCTTCGATTTTGTACTCATTTCATTCTATATATTATACTCAATTATATATACATTATACAATAACCATTTTTAACTATCAATTTACTTCGATTTAGAACAAACTAACATAATTCTTTCTAATCTTCGATTTTGTACTCATTTCATTCTATATATTATACTCAATTATATATACATTATACAATAACCATTTTTAACTATCAATTTACTTCGATTTAGAACAAACTAACATAATTCTTTCTAATCTTCGATTTTGTACTCATTTCATTCTATATATTATACTCAATTATATATACATTATACAATAACCATTTTTAACTATCAGTTTACTTCGATTTAGAACAAACTAACATAATTCTTTCTAATCTTCGATTTTGTACTCATTTCATTCTATATATTATACTCAATTATATATACATTATACAATAACCATTTTTAACTATCAGTTTACTTCGATTTAGAACAAACTAACATAATTCTTTCTAATCTTCGATTTTGTACTCATTTCATTCTATATATTATACTCAATTATATTACATTATACAATAACCATTTTTAACTATCAATTTACTTCGATTTAGAACAAACTAACATAATTCTTTCTAATCTTCGATTTTGTACTCATTTCATTCTATATATTATACTCAATTATATATACATTATACAATAACCATTTTTAACTATCAGTTTACTTCGATTTAGAACAAACTAACATAATTCTTTCTAATCTTCGATTTTGTACTCATTTCATTCTATATATTATACTCAATTATATATACATTATACAATAACCATTTTTAACTATCAGTTTACTTCGATTTAGAACAAACTAACATAATTCTTTCTAATCTTCGATTTTGTACTCATTTCATTCTATATATTATACTCAATTATATATACATTATACAATAACCATTTTTAACTATCAATTTACTTCGATTTAGAACAAACTAACATAATTCTTTCTAATCTTCGATTTTGTACTCATTTCATTCTATATATTATACTCAATTATATATACATTATACAATAACCATTTTTAACTATCAGTTTACTTCGATTTAGAACAAACTAACATAATTCTTTCTAATCTTCGATTTTGTACTCATTTCATTCTATATATTTTAACTATCAAATCCTTTTTTCTTCCATCAACAATGGAATGAGTTGAATCTTTATTTAATTTATATAGGATTTTTACAAATCCATTTTCAATACTTACATGATTCATACAGCAAAGTATTAATTACAAGGGATGTGAGGATAGTACAAATAAGAAAATAGAAAGATTCAGTAACGGATATTTTTCATTTTAAAATAATAGTTTAAAATGGTTATTGTATAATGTATATATAATTGAGTATAATATATAGAATGAAATGAGTACAAAATCGAAGATTAGAAAGAATTATGTTAGTTTGTTCTAAATCGAAGTAAATTGATAGTTAAAAATGGTTATTGTATAATGTATATATAATTGAGTATAATATATAGAATGAAATGAGTACAAAATCGAAGATTAGAAAGAATTATGTTAGTTTGTTCTAAATCGAAGTAAACTGATAGTTAAAAATGGTTATTGTATAATGTATATATAATTGAGTATAATATATAGAATGAAATGAGTACAAAATCGAAGATTAGAAAGAATTATGTTAGTTTGTTCTAAATCGAAATAAATTGATAGTTAATATTACGTTGTTATTGAGTATTTCGTAATCTCTTCTAATCTTAACGATCTAGATAATTTCTTGTATTACTTGTATTTTTATAGTTTAAATTAAATAATTAAAACTTATACATGTCAAATGATTATTAAAATTGAATATTCTCTTCGCATACAAAGAGGCGAGTTCAAAATTTAAATAAATTCAAATTTGATCAAGCCAAAGCTTGTGTCAATATTTCTTTTTTTGAATTTTCTCTTGAACTATCAAAATAATTAGATTTAAAACTGGAGGTCCAGTGTATACATATTATGTACAATAGATTTATGTACAAAATTCTAATGATGTTTCTAATGACTAACATTGATGTTGTCCAAATTCAACACGCATTTCAGAATAGTTTAATTTAATTACAAAAGTCAATGAAATTTTAATATTAGCGCTGTAAAGTGGCTGGAAGTACCGAGTTCAAATTTTGAACTCGAGTCCAATTCGCAACTTTCCCAATTAATGAATATCAATTATATTTGGATATTTTTCTTCAATTCTTCTTTTATAATCTTCATAATTTGATATTTTATTATCAAAAATGTATAATGTATTTAATTCTTTACATTTGTGAAGATTATCCTTCAATATTTCACCACCTTCATCACTAATGTTGTTATTTTGAATAAACATTTTCTTTAACTTTGATATTTCATTCAAATTTTCACATAAATATTTCACTCCTTCATCATCTATTCTATTACCTATTCATTATAATTTATAATATCAATACTTAAAAGGCTTAATATTTCTAAATAGGGAAAGTATTTTAAGCATTTTGAGAATGTTTTTATTCCAATTGAAGTTAATTCATTCCCTAAAATTATAATCATTTTATTTTATACATTTTAAACTTATATATATTACATTATTCATTGTATCAAGTCTTGAACATAAATATTTCATTCCTTCATCTTTCATTTCAACTAATTATTCATTATTAAATATCATATTATATATACAATCACAAAAATCCAATCTATTTCCAGTTTCTTTTTTGCATTTATTAATTTCATAATCAATTTTATTTTCTATTTTCATATTATTTATATTATTTATACTCAATTCATCATCTACTTCAAATGGAATTACTGGAAGTTCTGCTTCATTTAATTCTATTTTATTTTATCATAGTAACTATATTATATACTTTTCAATTCATTCATTGTTTTATTTAATTCAAACCGATCTTTCTTTTCTTTAACAAGTATTTTTCTTAAAAATAAGTTTAATTTATCTCCATTTTCACATTTTAATGGAATATATTTCACATCTCGAACATTGTCAATTGTTTTACATATGTTCTTACCAACAAATGGATATTTATCACTTTTTATATAATAAAATATTAATCCAAAATTCCAAATATCACTACAAATATCCAACTCTTTTCCTAATAATTCATCAATACATATAAAACATAAATCTTCCATCTTTCCTGTAATTCTTTTACCTTCTCTTCCTTTATACAGCAGATTGTTACAATAATCATTTATAATCACTTCATTTTCATCATTTAAAAAGATATTGGAAGGTTTTAAATCACTGTGAATTGTTCCATTATCATTTAAACTCTTTAATACATTCAATATTCCATTCAATACTTCAAATATTCCACTCTCTTCAAAATATTTCTCAGGGTTTATTATATCTAAGTGAGTTTTATACTCTCTCATCACTCTATATAAACACTCTCCTTTCATTTCGATTATTTTGTATTTCATATAACCAGACATATTCACATTATTCACTCTGTTCATTGTAATTACCACTTCTTCAACTACTTTTCCATCTAACTCTCTCACACTCATCACTTTCAATAATTTCTTTGATTTGTTGTTTATATCTCGAATTTTTAGTATTTCATTACCATTTTCATGACTTAACAACTAAAAAAGAATTTAACACATTTATACTTCATATTTATTATTATTCAACCAACATGATAATGAGTCCATTTTTCTATCAAATTATCAACAACAGAACAATATAAGAAGAAAAACAAAAATTAGAATATCAAGCTATTTTCATGAGGCTTGAGAATTTTCTAGAACTTTCTGATTTTAATATTCTTTTTATTCATCAAATATTGGTTATATAGACATTTTCAATGGTTATCAAATCAATTATCAAAAAATAAAGAATTATGGAAAAGAGATAGAAGAATATTTCTAAATGTGTTAAATTAGATTGATTACTTTTTTATGTGTTATTGTATAGTGATTAAATTAAATATTTTAATAATCAATAACAGTAGTTTTGAAATAAATCTTCATTTGATCCATTCTTATCTAAAATATCATAGTCTATTTTTGACATAGGAAATTTGGAGAATAATGCTTTTAATCCAACATCATGAATATTACTGTTGTTTTTTACATTTATTTTCTTAAGATTTGGATGTTTAGACAATTTTTCTGATAATAATATCATTGATTCATCATCCAAATTCATTCCATTAAGATTCAATTTATTAAATACAATTAATAAATGTAAATAGGGAAGTAACATTTTGAATCCTTTTGGACCAATTGGATTAGCTATTTAAAAATAGTATATAAAATTAATAAATACATTCAAAACTTATATGTTTTAATTTCATGAATGGAATTGATTTAACAAATGATGTAATGAAAGAAGAAGTAAGTTGACAAGACCAAAAAGACAATTCCTGTAAATTTGTTAGTTGAGAAAAAAATGATCCGAACATTGCTTGATTATCATTTGAAATAACAATACTTTCTAAATAAATAAAAATGATTAGAAATATACCAAAAGAGAGATTTGTTGGATTAATTAATATCATTATGCTAAAAAAATAATTCAACCATTCTTCACATAAACAATTAATATATGGTTGAACATCGACGACAATTCTTAAATATAAAGTTCTAACAACAAATATCGCTTCATCTAAACGACATTCTTTTCCATTTGCTTTACATTTGTGAAAAATTTGGAATTTTAGTTTATTTGTTATTGAATCATCTTCTTTGTATAATTTCATCATCAATAATATAGATAATATTCGTTTGTTAGGTTTATAATTGTAGAAATATATCAAACCATCTCTAATATCTATTTATATAAACAGTAGTAGTGTAAAATTATAAATACTTTTATATTTATTATAATTGAGATAATATTCTGATTTTACAGAAAATTGTGATATTTCCACTAAATAATCATTATTGAACAACAATTCTTCTTTTTCTTTATGCATAATTATACTACATCTTTTCTCATCCTTCTCTTTTAATATCTTTTCTTTCTTCAACTCTTTTAAACTCAATCTATCTTCTTTCTTCACTTTCAACATATTTTCTATCATTTCTTTAATCATATCATCACATTCAACATCAATATTATATTTACATCTCAAGATATTCTCTTTTGTTTTATTCTTATTATTATCTTCACTAAATGGTAATTTCTTACAAATCATTTCATATAAAATACATCCAATTGACCAAATCACACTTCGATCATCACATTTCAATCCATTTAACTCTTCTGGAGAGTTAAAGCATATATCATAAACTCTCAAATCTTCTTCTTTTCTCAAATCATCCAAGAACAAATCACATAGCATAAGATTGTTATAATCATCATATACAATGTTACTACTCTTTAAATTGTTTATTACTAAACTACACTCATTCAAGATTATTAGAATTTCATATATTGAACATATCACATCACAGATATTATTATTTGTTAAGAATTCTTTGTGAATTATCTCCTCTAAATCTCTGTGGTAGATTTTTCTTTCTAATAGCATATATTCACTATCATAATTCAATTGAACCACTTTCGAAGGAGATATTATACAGAAGAAGAAGCTGGTACTATATTTTAACAAAAAAGAGCAATTTTCACAAATTTTCAACTTCTTCTTTTCTTTTATGCTAACTTTCAACAATTTCACACTTTTATTTACATTCTGTCTTAGTACAAACAAATCTATCTCGTTATTCCCCTTTTCTACTCTTTTCTTTATCTAAAATAAAAATTCAAGTAAAATACTTTCGCATCAGATGGTAAAATTAAAGATAATATCTCATCTAAGCAAGATCTCATCTTTTTTGTCATATGGGTATATTTTCGATTAATTTTTGGTTCAAAATAGATTAGAATAATTAAAAAAATGAAATTAGCTATTGACTTTGGATCAGAAAACACAATAGTTTCTTATCGATTAAATGATTCATTTCACTATGTAACTGATGCTATGTGCAGTGGTAGTTATAATTTGAAATCCATGGTGGTTTATGTTTATAATAGTAGTGATGCTATTTGTGGAAATGCAGCTGAACGTATGAATAAATATGATCGAAAATATATAAATCTACGAGAATTGTTAAAAGAAAGTCGAGTAGCTTCAAAAAAAGAAGCAATTCTAAACTATTTCAGTTATTTAAAAAAATGTTACGAAGATAATGGTCATAAAGGAGGTACAGGTATAATTATGAATCGTAGTTGTTCAAGCACTGAAGAAGAAGAAAAACTGTTAAGTGAAATATGTAAAGATCGTTTTCTACCAATTGAAAAATTCATCTACAACCCAATAGCTGAAGGAATAAGTGAAAGTTTTATGTGTAACAGTGACATTCCCAATTTGATGATAATTGATTGTGGACATAATCATATAGAGATATCTATGGTTGATATATGTAATAAAACATGTACAGTAAAAAGTTCAATAAATGTAGATGAAAATGGAGTAAAAAAAGTAATTGAAAATTTATGTGAATTTGTTTTAAAAGAAAATGAAATTGACACTTGTACAGAAAATGCTAAAGCCCAATTAAGAAAAAGTGTAAAAGAAGCAATATCTTATGTATCACCACGTAATTCTCCAGATATCTCTGTAGAAGCATTAGATTTAGATTATGAATTAACTTATGGTAATTTTATCAATGTGAATAGAGATATATTTATTGATTTAATGAATGGTGTATATAAGATATGTAATTTGTGTAAAATTGGAGTGTATGATATAAATCACTTGATAATATGTGGTGGTGGTAGTTATATACCTTGTGTTAAGACAATTTTAAGTGAAATATTTAGTAAAGAAACAATGGAAACAGTGAGAAAAGATGAAACATATTTATACTTAGCAAAAGGATTGAGTTTGTTAGCTGAAGATAATTCAAAATGGAAATATGAAGAGCCAAATATTAATGGTCGATTATTATATAATATTGGCTATGGTTTGCATGTTAAAGGATTTGATAATGTGATGAAATTGATTTGGGAGAGTAATACAAGTGTTAATGATCAGGATTATAGTGAAATATTGAACAATGTGAAAGGCGAAGCAATAATGTTGGGAATTTATGAAGGCAATGATAAATATGTTATTAATAATCGTTTAATTTGTTCATTAAAAGTGAATCCTGATGCAGATGGTAGTTTGTCTATCAAATTGGATATGGACAAGTATTTTCATGTGAAATATACTGTTCAAAATCAGACAGGTGAGTTTGATATTAGAAATAGATTATATGTTTAAATTAAATATACTAATCTAAGTTTCCTTATTCTTTATACAACTATTATTAAATATATATATGTACATTTATTTTGTTTGGTTATTGAGAAAAAGGAAGAAATTTAAATAAAAGAATCAAACCCAGAATCAAGCATAGTTCGTTACAAGTTTTTTATTTTTTGAATTATGTCTATTAAAAGAACAGCTAGAGATACTAGAAGAACGATACGATCATTAGGTGGTTCTACAGTATCTTATGGAATGGTAGACAAACAGTATATATTTAATTATTGACATTTGATAGACCATACTGTGATCCTGTCAGATCAACAGAACCAACTAACACAGAAGAAGCATATTTGAAAGAATTAGAAGCTGGATACAATACTCGATATACTGTTAATGATCCAGGAATGGAAATATATCGAATCGAGAATGATAAACACAATTTATTTGCACGTATGTATAATATGTATATTTGAATTTAGAAACCGAAAAATTCCAAAGAAGACAACGACATTTACAAAGATTAGCCGAATTAGAAAGACAAGAAAAGATAGAAGAACGTCGACGAAGAATCCGACTTCCTGACTATACTTCTTCATTGAAATCTGCAAGAGAAGAAGCAGAAAGACCAAAAGTTGAAGGAATGTTTAATACCAAACTAGAAGCTAATGTAATTCGTTGTATTTTAACTCGAGAGAACTATTTAGATAAATTATCTCGAATCTTATTAGAAGGAAATGTATTAAGTGATGAAACAATCTCTGCATTAAATCATATTCGTAATTCAACAGTTAATACAATCGAAGCAATAAATGAATGGAAATCAGTTCAAAGAAAAGAGAATGAGCCATTTATGTGGAATGATTTAAATTATATACTTACAATACCATCTGATTTAGATTTTCTATCAAACATCAAACCATTAGTGAAATTGTTAGGTTTTGATTTAATTCGAAATCCATTTGTATTACCATCAAATTTAGATAAATCAACCTCTGAACCAGATCCAAAGAATGATAACACTTGCATAGATGGTATAACAATAGGTAGAATAAAAGAATGTGAAAGAACCATAAAAACAGAAGAAGATAAATATGGTGTTATTAGTAGAGACAGAGAAGGTAATTATATATTAGAAATCCCTGATAAATTACCTCCCAAGAAGAAAGATAGACTAAATCCAAAGATATTAAAATCTTCATCAATGCCATCATTACCATATCAACAACAACAAGATCATCAATCATTTGAAAATTCATTAGAACCAACTATCGAAGAAAATGAAGATGGAAATATAAGTCCAATTGAAACACCAACCAAACAACGGAGCTCGAAGTGAATTAAATACTCCAAATATCAATCGTTAGAACCATTAGAAATACAACCAGCCAATAATAGTGAAAATGAACAAACAAAGAGTGAAAATGTAACACCTAAATTCTCTTATATAATATAAAATCAAAAAAAAGTCGAATGTCCACAAATCGTAAAAGACCAGAATCAGCTAAAACCCTTGAACAACGTCAAAAACAAAAAGAATATGAAGCTGAAAAAGATAAAAATCGTCAATTGAAGATAGAATTAGAAGCTATTAAAGAGATATTCGATGAAAGAGAGAGAATATCGTCGAGTAAAACAACAAATGAAGAAGTGGATGATATTCGATGTGATGGTAAAATCAGTATATTACGTCAAAAACTAGAAGAATTTTACTTATTGGAACAAAGACAGAATCAAGCTGATGAAATCGTCGAACAAGCAACTAATAATAATAATAATGAAGAAGAAGAGGATAATGAACGGAGTAATACTCAAACCAATGAAGAAGAAGATAACAACAACAATGAGAATGAAGAAGAGAATCGTAAGAAGCAATTTGAAAAATTCAAAGAAGAAAATCGAAAAGATAAATTATATTATTTAAATGATCCAAATTTAAGTGAAATAGAAAGACAAGAACAAGCTGCAATTCATATTCAATCCTTAATAAGAGGAGGAATAGGAAGAAAAGCCTTTCATATAAAAAGAAGAAGAATATAATTACAAAGCAACAATAATCGAATGCGGAATAAGAAAACATT
>NGBS01000054.1:0-43597 GCA_002245135.1 Proteromonas lacertae
ATTGAACAATGTGAAAGGCGAAGCAATAATGTTGGGAATTTATGAAGGCAATGATAAATATGTTATTAATAATCGTTTAATTTGTTCATTAAAGTGAATCCTGATGCAGATGGTAGTTTGTCTATCAAATTGGATATGGACAAGTATTTTCATGTGAAATATACTGTTCAAAATCAGACAGGTGAGTTTGATATTAGAAATAGATTATATGTTTAAATTAAATATACTAATCTAAGTTTCCTTATTCTTTATACAACTATTATTAAATATATATATGTACATTTATTTTGTTTGGTTATTGAGAAAAAGGAAGAAATTTAAATAAAAGAATCAAACCCATAATCAAGCATAGTTCGTTACAAGTTTTTTATTTTTTGAATTATGTCTATTAAAAGAACAGCTAGAGATACTAGAAGAACGATACGATCATTAGGTGGTTCTACAGTATCTTATGGAATGGTAGACAAACAGTATATATTTAATTATTGACATTTGATAGACCATACTGTGATCCTGTCAGATCAACAGAACCAACTAACACAGAAGAAGCATATTTGAAAGAATTAGAAGCTGGATACAATACTCGATATACTGTTAATGATCCAGGAATGGGAAATATATCGAATCGAGAATGATAAACACAATTTATTTGCACGTATGTATAATATGTATATTTGAATTTAGAAACCGAAAAATTCCAAAGAAGACAACGACATTTACCAAAGATTAGCCGAATTAGAAAGACAAGAAAAGATAGAAGAACGTCGACGAAGAATCCGACTTCCTGACTTATACTCTTCATTGAAATCTGCAAGAGAAGAAGCAGAAAGACCAAAAGTTGAAGGAATGTTTAATACCAAACTAGAAGCTAATGTAATTCGTTGTATTTTAACTCGAGAGAACTATTTAGATAAATTATCTCGAATCTTATTAGAAGGAAATGTATTAAGTGATGAAACAATCTCTGCATTAAAATCATATTCGTAATTCAACAGTTAATACAATCGAAGCAATAAATGAATGGAAATCAGTTCAAAGAAAAGAGAATGAGCCATTTATGTGGAATGATTTAAATTATATACTTACAATACCATCTGATTTAGATTTTCTATCAAACATCAAACCATTAGTGAAATTGTTAGGTTTTGATTTAATTCGAAATCCATTTGTATTACCATCAAATTTAGATAAATCAACCTCTGAACCAGATCCAAAGAATGATAACACT
Source organism: Proteromonas lacertae (assembly GCA_002245135.1). Lineage (NCBI taxonomy): Eukaryota > Bigyra > Opalinata > Proteromonadidae > Proteromonas > Proteromonas lacertae. Next base: position 1,229 of record NGBS01000054.1, read on the forward strand.
TGCATAGATGGTATAACAATAGGTAGAATAAAAGAATGTGAAAGAACCATAAAAGCAGAAGAAGATAAATATGGTGTTATTAGTAGAGACAGAGAAGGTAATTATATTATTAGAAATCCCTGATAAATTACCTCCCAAGAAGAAAGATAGACTAAATCCAAAGATATTAAAATCTTCATCAATGCCATCATTACCATATCAACAACAACAAGATCATCAATCATTTGAAAATTCATTAGAACCAACTATCGAAGAAAATGAAGATGGAAATATAAGTCCAATTGAAACACCAACCAAACAACGAGCTCGAAGTGAATTAAATACTCCCAAATATCAATCGTTAGAACCATTAGAAATACAACCAGCCAATAATAGTGAAAATGAACAAACAAAGACGTGAAAATGTAACACCTAAATTCTCTTTATATAATATAAAATCAAAAAAAAGTCGAATGTCCACAAATCGTAAAAGACCAGAATCAGCTAAAACCCTTGAACAACGTCAAAAACAAAAAAGAATATGAAGCTGAAAAAGATAAAAATCGTCAATTGAAGATAGAATTAGAAGCTATTAAAAGAGATATTCGATTGAAAGAGAGAGAATATCGTCGAGTAAAACAACAAATGAAAGAAGTGGATGATATTCGATGTGATGGTAAAATCAGTATATTACGTCAAAAACTTGAAGAATTTTACTTATTGGAACAAAGACAGAATCAAGCTGATGAAATCGTCGAACAAGCAACTAATAATAATAATAATGAAGAAGAAGAGGATAATGAAACGGAGTAATACTCAAACCAATGAAGAAGAAGATAACAACAACAATGAGAATGAAGAAGAGAATCGTAAGAAGCAATTTGAAAAATTCAAAGAAGAAAATCGAAAAGATAAATTATATTATTTAAATGATCCAAATTTAAGTGAAATAGAAAGACAAGAACAAGCTTGCAATTCATATTCAATCCTTAATAAGAGGAGGAATAGGAAGAAAAGCCTTTCATATAAAGAAGAAGGAATATAATTACAAAGCAACAATAATCGAATGCGGAATAAGAAAACATTTAGCCAAAAAGACAGTGAAAGAACGAAGAATCTATTTGCATAAAGTATTAATAATAGAATCAGTAATTCGAGGATTTTTAGCTCGAAGAAGAGTCAAACATATTCGTTATGAAATATTACGAAATAAAAGTGCAGTAAAAATCCAAAAGACATTCAGAGGTGAAATTGGTAAAAATCGAATGAAATTACGAAGACAAATGATTCAATTATCGTTACAATGTGAAAATATAATAAATAGTTTATCAATCGTTCATATAAATACAATATGTAATTTAGATCCTCCACCTTCAATTGTTTATACAGTTTGTAGATTATTATGTATTTTATTATGTAAAAATATTGAAAGTATTAATTATGGAATCTTAAGTTGGAACGAAATAAAGACATTACTTCAACCATCAATTCTATTTCCAATCTTAAAAGAATTAACAAAAATGACAAAGAGAGGTGAATATAGAATGAATGAGAATAAGAGATATTTAATAGGAATATTTCTACAAGATATAACCATAACCAAATCAGATTTTAATTCCTTACCTACTTCATATGGCTCAATATTATACCAATTATGTCAATATATTCATTATTTATATGAAATACATTCTTATTGTGAAATATTTGAAGAAGATAATAATAAGATCGAAGAATATACAAAGAAAAGTGAAGATAATTGTATATTTGTTAAGCCAGCACAATCTCTTCAACAATACAATGATAATAATGAAATGAATAATGTAGAAAATGAAACTGAAAATGAACATTCTAGTGAAGTCCCTTTAATTTCATCACCAAGTAAGAATTATTCATTTTATATAAATCCTGAATTAGTCAATAATCCTGAACCAGAAAACCATCAACAATATATAATACTGTTTAATAAATACATTCCCACATTACAACGACATGATTTAGTTGTTGAATATTTGACTTATTTCCCAATTCATTCAATAGCTTTGAATATAAATGATATAAATAATGAAATATGTAAAGAATTGATAAATTATGGATATGATTTATTATTAGAATGTGATGCAGGAATATCAAATTATTCACATAAATCATTCAATGAATATTTGAGTGGAGAATTGTTAAAAGATATAATACCAAATAATACAGCTAATACATGTAATAATAATAATAATGAATTATCTCAATCCTCCATTGATTCATTTAAATCCCCATTAATAATCAAAACACAACAACAACAACAACAAAATCAAGAGGAAAATAATAAACAAAATAATAATCCAAACCAACCGAAAATCATTATGTTTACAGCTAATTATAATAATCGAATATTTGAAGAAAAAACTCATTATGGAATTTATCCTCAAGAAAGACAATCATTAATCGATTATGATATAAAAATACTATTAGAAAAAGCAGTGAAAGAGTATTATGAATTAAGTGATCCAAATGTGTTAATGGAATTGAAATTAATTAGTAGCCCAGGAAAATGCCCCAATGTTTTCTTACCCCACATTTTAGAAGCATTAAATATAATATTGAATAAAGATAACGATGAGGACTTCCCATCCAGAAATCCTAATAGTGAAGATCAAGATAAAGAGAATGAATTAAGTTGGGATATAAACAGATCGTTATTGTTTAATCCAAACAAATTATTACAAAGAATGAAAAATAATAATCCATATGAAATTCGATATAAAAGCTATTTAATCTTAAAAGCTTATTTGAATCACATTTATTGGCCTAAAAATGAATGGATAAATGAACAAAAAGAATGTTTAATACACTTAATAATGTGGGTTAAATATCGAATTGAATTCTTAAAGAAGTTATATGAAAAAGGAGGTCCAATTCCTTATTTATCTAGTGAAATGGGAATTTATAATCAAATAATCGAAGTGTATGATGGTGATGTAAATGGTTATGAAGATAATACAATAAATAATAATGCTGGAACTGGTTGGAGAAATTCGTTTGTAATATTATTAAAACAGATTTTAAATGATTATAAATTATTTAAAGATGGCAAAAAGATTGATGGAATTTACTTTATAAATGAAATTTATGGATTGAATGATAAATTATATATAGTAATCTACGAATCAATTGGAACATCAATGAAATATATCTCTGTGAATTTAGAACAGATTAATTACTTATTAAAACCATTGACATTAGATAAATATTCAATAAAAGAACCACCCACAACTCGTGAAGATTTATATAGCCGATTATTGAATCTATTAGTCTTACAACCAATCATTTACAATAATAATAATGACAATTATTCAACCAATACAATTCATTCAAATATTACATCATCTTCCAATAGAATAACTGATAATTCATTACCATTAACATCCACCAATCAAATTGCAGCTAATAAACACTTATTTATCGAAAGAAAAGCATGTGAATTAAAGAAAAAAACAATGAGAATAGGAAATAGTAGAATCTTTATAGTAACAGTATATCAAATCCCAGAAGGTGGTTTATTATTCAGTTTATTATGTACAAATAACAACAAAGAACAAAAATTAGTAATTCCATCTGAAATGATCAGTATAATAAAAGAAAATGCATCTGAATCTGAAAGAAAACAATTAGTTAGTTCCAACCCTGATATATTCCTCGAACCATTATTTGATCGATTAGAATGTATAGATGAAGAAAGTGGTGAAATAACAATGAAAAAGAAAGTATTAGATTCAAAGATCATAAAGAAGGAAGGAATTAGAATAGGTGAATATACTGGTGATATATCCATCTATGAAGAATTCAATGATGAACAAATGACTGTAATAACAATAACATTCAAAGATGTAGATTTGAATGAAGAAATTGTCTTACAATTAAGTGAAAATGAGTTTATGGAGATCTTTACAAATACATTTGATAATTGTGATAATTCCATAATTAATAAGATCTTAAAAAGAATCTCAATTCATTATGATGAAGCTTATAAATGTCATTATATCGTATTAGATCATAATATATTCAAAGGAACAGTAAAAATCAGTGGTTATTCATTGAATGTGAATATAAATGCAAAAGACAGTAATGAAAGTAATGAAAGTGGTAGTAATAATGGTATTATAATCTATATATCCAGTCCAAATTGTAGTGAGAAAGAATATATCGAATTGAATGAGAATTATTTATCCTCATTATTCTTTAATATAGTTGAATGGCCTCCAAGAACTTCTAATATGAGAATAGTTGCGATTAACCACTTAATATCGTTATTATCAGTAGAAGCAGTAGATGGAACAAATGGAATAAATGTAGAAGGAAATATCATGAAAATAATATTCAATAAAGAGATAAATGGTTTATTGTGTGATGCAGATGGTAAAATTATAAAGAATATGAATAATTCAATGATGAATAGACCATCAATACTGAATGATGATGAAATAGAAAGTAGTATAAAGAATAATAATAATAATGAAGAAATAAACAATACTGTGAATGAAGATAATAATTACAATACAAATTCTAATGAAAATATGGTAATATATGATGGATTTGAAGATACAGTTAGTGAATGGAATGAAGTATATAAAAAGGGAATTCAATATGGAAATGGTAAATATCATTGTATTAGTACAATTTATGAAAGAATGACTAATTACAATAACACTAATAATAATAATAATAATAACGAAGAAAATAATGAAAGAATGAAAATTCAAATTTATTGTCAAGAATACTCTTGTCAACCACAAATCATCTTAAATCGATTAGAAATCCAAGATTTAATAGGTAAAAGACAATATTTAATGGAAAATGAAAAGAAACGAGATAGAGCTGAGTATATAATAAATGAAAAAATTGAATTAGAGAAGTATGAAGATAATAATAATGTGAATATAAATTATTATGGTAAAAATGTTCCTCATAATGGATTTTATATAAAATTACACCCAAGTCACATTTATATTACAATTTCAACAACGACCTCATCATCAACAGTAACAACACCGAAATTAGTAGAAAGAGAATCTCAACTGTTAGAAAGTAATATATTATATAATGAATACGATGTGATTGAAGTAAAAAATGAAAATGATGTAGATAGTGATGGAATAAGTGTAATGAAAGAACCAAATGAAGTTGAAAGTAAAGAAGAAGTTGAAAAGAATCGTATTTATATAGTGAATAATATCGAAGATATGATTCAACAAGAAGAACCTCCACCAATAGAAAAACCATCTACTCCTAAATCAAGTGATTTAAAAGGAAATGTAAATGAAGAAGATACTACTTCAACTTTACCTCCATTAACTTCAGAAAGTGAAGTTACAAATGAAAATAGTGAAGTAAATGAGATAAATGAAGAAGAGAAAAAGCTAGAAGAAAATAATGAAGAAGTAAAAGAAAATGAAGAAAATGATGATGATGAAGTAAAACAAGAGAATGATAATATAATCGATAATATGATAGAAAATAATAATATAAATATTAATAACGAAAGTATTGGGTTAGAAAGTGAACCTGAAGATTCATTAGAAGCTCCAATCTATTCTGAAGATTTCGATTATAAAGGAGATGATTATATGCTATCAATATTTCAAGATAATCCTGACATATTATCGTTAAGATTTCAAGCTTATTTCCATGATAGTCAATACAGTTGTGAATTATATTTAAGCAATGAAGATGTAAATAACATAATAAAAGACGAAAGTAGTGTGAATGAAAATGATATGGAAAGTATAATAAACTATTTAATAAATCGAATAAAAATTCGTAAAATTGACAATTATGAGATGTTATATTATACTGGAAATAATCCTTATTATAATCAAAATAATTTCCCTCCATCTCGAAGTAGTATCTCTACAACCAATTCCAATACAAATTCAACGAATATTGGAAGAATTTCTTCTACTAATATATCTGTCGATGATAATAGCATGAATATGAATATAAATAATAATATAATAAATGATGAATCAATCAATATCGAAATATATGAAGGAATCGAAGTAATAAATGAAACATCTTATCAAATAACAGTATATGAAAAGCAAATCAATAACAATCAAAGTCAAAATACTTTATTAAAATTATGCGATTTAGAGAATGGAATTGAAGGATATTATTGTCATAAAAACTCCTTATTCAGTGATTTACAATTCAAACCTGATATACTTCAAAATTTGTTATTAAAACTAAAGATTGAATATATAAACACTATAAAAGGTGAAATATTATATATTTATGATGAAGAAGATAATGAAAGATATGATAAAATGAATGATGAAGTAATGAGTGTTAGTAAAGGTGATTTTATTTATACAATATATTATTCAACATTACATGGAATCTATATAAATTGTAAATTATTATCCAAGAAAAATGAAAATGTAAATATAAACGAAGAATTGAATGGAACATTTAACATATCAATATGTCAATTACCTTATTTATATGGACCATTTTATGAGATGTATTTTGATAATTTCCACATCGAATTAAGTCTGATGTTACTCTTATCGTGTATAAAAACGAAGGATGTAAATGATTGTGTGAATAATCGAAATAATATAATGATGAGTTTAAATATGGAAAAATGGCGATTAAATAGTTGTTTATTAAATGCATTATATTTACCAGAATCCAATATTGAAAAATCCTATAAAATCCATTTAAATACTAATATAGAAAAAGAAGATGAATTAATAGATATTGATAATTATGCTAAAGATGAAGAAAATGAAGAAAAAGATGATGATGATGATGATGATGAAAGAAAAGATGAAATCAATGTAATAATTATCGATTCAAATATAATATCATTTAAACGAATATTAATATTGAAGGGTGAAAATGGGAAGAGCAATATAATTATGTTAAATGATGTAAATAATGAAGAAAATGAGAATAATGAAGAAGAAGTGAAAGAAAGTGAAGTAAGTAATAATAGTAATCTATTAAATAAAATTGAAATGAATAAAGATGGAATATTTTATTTAAATATCTAAATAATAATAATAATATATGTTTTTTATAAATATTTTTATAAGGAATAATTATAATTAAAAAATAAGAATTATTAAATTTAAAAGTGATGAATAACTGATAATAATTCAAAGAAGTGTAATATATCCACCTAACACCGCATAATGGATATAATGGAGAAGGTAAATCTTTCAACAAGTAAAACAGGAGATGAATTCATTATGACTAATCCAAAATTCTCTTTTATTCATATCAACTATCACTTCATAAATTGAACCATCTCCATGATTATAGAAATTTGGATTTTTATTAACAACTCTTCCAATATGACAATATCTAGTAATATAATAACTTTCACCATTCCATGCATAATAATTACATGTTGTTGATTGATATAAAATATAATTACCAGAATATATATTATTAGTTGATAATCCTAACGTCATTCCATCACCTTCACTTCCATTTTGATAAAATTTATATTTGATATGATAAACTCCATTTTTCATTTTCAAATTCAAATAACAATGATGCCAACCATTTTGAGGATTTGTTATTAATTTTCCATTATTTGATATTGATATTCCATCACATTTGTTTAATTCTGTGAATTTAATCTGAAATTCTAATGATATTATCAATATCTTTTCATTTAGAATATTCTTACAACTTATTTCATATTCTCTATTTTCGATTTCTTTATTCATTTTTCCTTGAATTATTCCATTTTCTTCATCTATCATTAAACCATCAGGTAAGGAAGGATTGATTGAAAATTCACATCGATTTCCATCAAATGAAGGAATTATTGATATTTCTTCATTAATAGCAAATGAATATTCTGATTGAGAATATGAAAATGATGTGATTTCTTTTGTTTTTAATTTTTTCAATAATTCTTTATCTTTCATTATTTCTATCATTTCTTCTTCTTCTTCTAAACTCAATTTATTCTCTTTTATATATTCTATTATTAACTCTTTAGATTTGGAGTTTAAATAATCATCTTCATTTAATATTCTAAAAAGAATTTCTTTTCCACATACTTCTTCTATTATTGAAATATTCTTTTTATCATCAACAAATAAACATAAACATTTCATTGTTCGATTTCTTTTATTCTCATTATATTCTATGCATAATCTATCCAATAGATTTCTCTTTTCTGTATTTGAGATATATTCTATTTAAATATATTTTTAGTATTTATACTTTCCATCTTCGCATTCTTATATTTCATTATCATCAATACTATCTCGATCATTTTTATTTTATTCATTTCTAATATACACATTATTTCATCATTTAACTCTTCTTCTTTCATTTTATCCAATATTTCTCTTTCTTCTTCATTGAATTCTTCTTCTTTATTATCTTCATTGTAATTATTCATTATTACATTTTGAATTCTCTCATCTTTTATTAAATATATTTCTATATGATTTTTACATTCATTTTTCTTTAATTCTATTTTCATTTCTTTCAACATTTCTTTATTCTCTTTTTCTATCTCTTTCTCTTTTATCTTTTCACAATCGATATCTTCTTCTATCAATTGCTTAAAATCATCTTTAAACTCTTTATTATCATACTTATTCTTTTGGAATTTATACCATTCCGAATAACCGATTTAATAACCATAACTCATTCACTATTATCACATCTTTCATATTTAATATCTCAATCAAATTATTCATTTCTAATCTCAACAAATATTCATTCTTATATAAATATTTATATCCTCGCTTTTCTATTTCCATATTTTTCAATTCTTCTATCTCTCTCAAACATCCACCAAATACATTACATATATGAATTAATTTCATTAATACTTCATCATCTATATTATTCTTCATAAATTCATAACAATCATTTATTATCTCTTTTTCACAATAACATAAACAAAACATCAACACTTCACATACACTCTCTTTACAGATTATCAATTCACCACCACTGTAGTATTTCTCCATCTCATAATATCCAATTTCTTCGATTTCTTCATATAACTCCAAAACTCCAACAAACTCACTATCTAACAACAGTTTCTTTACAGTCTCATTTCCATTCACTAGAATTGACTTGATTGACATTATTCGGCTATCTCTAATCTTCACTTCTATATCACTAAAACCACTTTCGACCAATTTTCGACATAATCTATCATAAAAATAAATATATATAATACCCATATTCTCTTATGCTTTTATTCACTTTTCTTATCATCTTTATGTAAATATATAACAAAAATAACGAAATTCGATTTTTATCAAAATTTTGAATAACCCAAAAATTAAAATGTGATTTAAATCACATGCAGAAGGTGTGATAAAAACAATAATACTCAATTCTGATTCATTAATGCATATTGCATATGATATGATGATATAAATGCTAATTAATATTTGTTGAAGAAAAGTGAAAATTTAACTTGTAATGCAATATATATAGTATATAAATGGGACTCTGGCACATTATGCCAGAGTCCTAACGAGTTTTCTAGGGGTCCGTCCCTTTCTAGATTCAGAGTTGACTTTTACGGGAGCTTCATCGATTGCATCGATGAAGCTCCCGTAAAGGTCAACTCTGAATCTAGAAGGGGACGGACTCCTAGAACACTCGTTAGAACTCTGGCATATTGTACCATAGTCCCATTTACGTAAGGTTCCTACGGGATTCCTCCCAACAGGGTCTACTTCTCAACGGGGTCTACTTCCTAACAGGGTCTTCTTCCCTACGGGGTCTACTTCCTACGGTGATTCATTGTCCGGCATTAAGGGTAATTTCCTTGGCCTTATTGTAGTTTTCATTTTCCTAGCGATCTTGACTTCAACAACTCAACACTCTTTTGATCTCATGAAGCGTAAGCAATCCTCCTCATCGTCCGATGATGTTCCTAAGTGCAAGGGTAAGCATCATCGTCTACAGACAGACTCTGAGGTCTTTGTAAGCACTAAGGACAACATCACGATCGATGGTATCTCATTGACTAAGCCTAAGAGAAGATCATCATCCACGTTGAAAGCAAAGCAACAGAAACCCAAGGTAGTTGAACTAGATGGAATACAACAAGCGATCCGGGCTGCTTTAATGAAGAAGAGTCAGGAAGTACCAGCGATGGACCATAAGCAAGATATCAATACCATCAACAACCCTGAGAAGTCTTTACCTAGCTACCCTAAAGAGCATCACACCTTATTCCCATCTACATCATCATTCATTGCCCAGGAGAATATCTATTACAATACCTACTTGGATCAGTTAAGGAAGAAGTTCAAGGACCTTGGAACTTACTTGAAAGTCATCCTCAAGGAGTATATGCACTCAATGATCTTTCCCAATGAATGTTACGATGCTCTTGTCAAGATGATAATAGAGGAGGAGGACTCCGAAGGAGTCTTCTTAAGGTACATTACTAGAGCAAGATCCATCGATAAGAACAACTACAATGAGATGGAGCAGGAGTACTTACTTACCCGTCACTATCAACTCAAGATTATCTCCGAGAGAATGGATCTCTTCATTAACAGCACCTGTAAGCTCCAAGGAAGTGATCTTCTAAGACCAGCCTTAAGAAACATCCAAGAACGCCTTGAAGATATACAACACTTTGTCAAGGACTCCAAGATCAAGGAGGATAATACCAACTACTTCATCCTCACATCGCAGTTCATCGATAAGGTCATCACTTCCCTAAGACAACTTAGTAAAGCTGCTAATCACCTGGTTGTTGAACTAAAGGCTTATGAGAAGATGCTTCAACACGATCATCCGATGCTCTTCAAGGACAAGACAATCTCCCTGGATGCATACCTTAAGGCAACTAACTACTTGATCAACTACACTGATGAAGTTATTCAGATCCTGGACTCGGAGAAGCTGTATCTTCCTAAGAATCAAATGCTGAAGGTGTTTAAGAAGCTCTATCAATCTCATGAGCATTACGTCCTTAAGGATTCTGCTTACTTCCTTAAGTGCAAGAGTCAATCCTGGAGCTACGTGAAAGTAGAGAACCGACCTAATACAAGACCAGACTCCGAGAAGGTACTTGTCTTTGACGAGGACAACTTACTTCATGCACCCACAGCTGTTACTTACACGCAAATGAAGTTAGTCAAGGAGATGATGGATCACGTATCTCAACGCTACGTAGACTTCAACAAGGAGATGATCACCTGGTTGAAATATTACGGTATTGACTTTCAGGATCTTCCAGTTACTTCATTGAGTCTCAACTTTAAGGATTCCATGCAGAAGGAAGAAGGCATCACTGGTAATGAGTCCATGGAGGAGGACAATGATGTTAGTAATATCGATGGTAAGCAGGAGGATTCATCTTCAGTAACAACTTCGATCCCGAGTAAGGAACTTATAAATCCACAACCTCAACAATCTCATGACCGTCTCGACATCTTTAGCAGTGACAACGATACCGATAATGAAGATAATGATAAGGCCGGTAAGGAAGTTAAATTAACTCCAGTCAATGTCAATGAAGAGAACGTTCCTAAGCTAGTTGATGAATTGCTAGAGCAACCACCTCCACTACCTCCTAAGCCTGTAATCACCAAGACTGCTGATAAACCTACAATTACAAAGAAGAAGAAGAAGACTCCTAAGCAATCTACTGCTAGTAATCTTCCAAAGCATTCATCAGCAAGATCAAAGTCCCGATCTAAGGAACCATCAAAGGAACCATCAAAGGAACCATCAATAGAGCCTTCAAAGGAGCCTTCAAAGGAGCCTTCAACAATACCAGTAATCACCAGCGATGATCTTGAGAAACAATCAGCAGCTTCCTATCTTGTTGAGAATAACCATGAGGATGTCAAGGGCTCTGATGATGATGATGATGATGATGAACTTAACTTAGCTTCCACGGGACCAAAGTTACCTTCAATGATAAGTCCAGCTCCACAAGAGACTAACTCCTTGGAAGGCACCGAGATAAACAATACCTCGCAGTACACCAGTTGTTTACCAGACTTAGAAGAAGAACCGTATATGAACTCACCTATACCTGACTTAAATATGTTTTAACTTAAGGTTACTCTTGTTATTGAATATCATTCTTGTTATTGTGGGGTTGCACTGATACTGCTACATAAATCTTATCGGAACATCGTCTATTGATGATAGCCATCACACGATCGCCTATCGGCTGTTGAATGATGGTTATCATCAGTCAGTGTTATCCTTGCTTGTGAATCTCCCGATAGAACAACTAACTACGATAACATTAAAAGGACTTACTTTAAGTTTCTTATATACACCTTGCAGATCCTTCTGAGTCTAGCAGCTTCATTGACTTTGCCTTTACCTTTACGGGATGTTTTCTTCCTGTTGATCACGTTCTTGATCCAGTCCTTGACCTTCCATAAGCTACTTCTTCCTCCGATAGTTAGCAGCTCTAAGTCATCCTCAGAAGTAGAGCTTAAGCTTCTTGCACGATAACCATTCCTTCCTTCAGGCATCTCCAAGGAGTCCTTGAATTTACCTAGTACTTGTTGCTTGCGCTTCTGTAACTGGTCGTACTCATAATTGATCGGAGCCATTGTAGCGTAGATATTCCTGGGCAATGAGTAAGCTGGCAATCTCCTTTGATACCTTTACATTGAATTTCTTTTGTTTATCCCAACAATTGCAATTAGGAATCAACTCAATAGCTTACTAATCATCCTCATCTAACATACCCAGCTTCATGCACTTTACCGTGATATCCTTCACATCATCTATTCCCAAGGAGATGTTTATTGTGTTGTACTTATCTAGGTTCATCTTATCGGTAAAGTCAAAGGTCCATTGCCTTATGAAGATGCGGACGATTCTCTCTCCGGGATGTGCAAGACCGTAAATCTTCCTACGATCAGTCATGGGATTGTACTTCACTAGGAAGCAATTGTCCTTAAAGAGATATTCACCTGATCCTCTAAGCACTTCCTCAGCTTCATGATCATCATCTCCGATAATCCTGAAGAGTCTCTTGAGTACCTCCCGATTACGATCCACGATCTTGAGTTTAGCGTAACATTGATGATACATTGGAAGGGTGATCTTCTTATCGTCTGGGTCAGGGATGAACTTAGCGATGCAATCTATGATCACTGGTTTCTCGGGAGTGATGGTAAGTCTTCGATAGCTATGTCCTTGCTGATGATACTCTGAGTAGATGCTAGCCTGACCGTATAGTTCTGATTCCTTTACAGTTGCCTCGTAAGTATAGATTCTCATTACCATCTTTGAAAGCCCTTTCATCATGAACTCATCCTTACGATCATCTTCATACTTCTCGGTGATCTCCTTGATTAGATTGAAGTAGCTTCTGTTCTTATTCATCGATCAAGTATAGGAATAAGTTTATTGAACTGAATCAACCCCGAGATTACCATCCCTCTGAGAACTATCACTCCTGGAGGATTGAATTCCATGATGGATGGATGAGATCATTACTTGGTATTTCCTTTGAACTCCTTCCTTGCAGCTATGCATCTATCAGTGATGTCCTCCACATCGTTGATACCAACAACGACTTCTAAGGTGTGGTACTTGGAGTAGTCCTTTGAGTCAATAAAGTTAAAGGTCCATCTAGGGAGTCTTAAACGAAAGATCCTCTTACCAAGACTTGCTAGGTGTTGGAACTTACTAATTGTTTTAGCAGCCCGTAGCTGACATTGCAACTGTACATAATCAGTTCCTCGGGAATTGCTTACTATTATCGTTCCTCTTAGAACATCCTCAGCATTGTGTTTGTTATCTCCGATCACATCGAAGAGCTTCCTTAAGGTCTGATGATTGTGATCATGGATCTTCAGATAAATCCTATTGTCACCTAAGTCCCGAACAACACTTCCAACACAGTCCACAATCACGGGGATCACCGGAGTGATGGTTACCTTCCTTGGTCTTGGAATGCCTATATCCATAAAGCTTTTTATCATAGCATCCCCGTAAGTGTCAGAGTCTTCTACTCGTATCTTATAAGTGAAGAGCTTCTCAATCTTCTCCTGTCTGGTTGTCTTCTTCGGGAAGGTCAATTCCTCCTTACGTTCCTGATCGTAGTTCTCGGTGACTTGACGGATCAGGTTGAAATAGTTCTCATTCATTGACTTCATCGGATGAGAATTATCGGACTGCCCTCAACTTACTTTGTTAATTAAGTCTTGACGTTTCCCAGAATTGACTTTTTTTTTTACTCACTCCTGGTAATCACGCAATTCCCGGTCATCTCCATGAAGATAAGGATTCCTCCGAAGAATGAACTTAGAGCAAATGCAAAGTCCCATCAACACGATAAGCTAGCCCAGAAAGTAATAGCAACCCTTGGAATTCTTAAGCCTAGACAATCACTTACTTTAGTTCACCAGGAAGTGTTATCTCAAGAGTCTTCATCGCCATTATCAATTCGTTGTGGTTCAGATACTGGTTCAGATACTCCTTCAAGAACATCATCGTCTCTGACTTTACCGAGTGATGATAAGGACTCCATCGTTTATCAAGAATGTTACCTCGAAGTTCCCTTTACAGCAGTACCAAAGGCTTTCATCAATCTAAGCATAGATGGGAATGTAAAGGGTTTTGTTTGTTGTGGCAGCTCCTTCTACATTGCTTTATTAGCTTCACTTCATCGTGAGGAGATCAAAGGTATTCACAAGAAAAACCTTGTAAGATTCCTATGGTTCAAAGCGTTCTCGTACTACCTACGGCTAAGTGAATGCATCTCCAATCCCTTACTATGCGATAAGTCGATTACCAAGATAGAGGAGGACAATCATCTATCCATTAACGTATTCAAGATGCTTCAGAAGCCAGATCTTCACTTAGTCCCTTTACGTACTTCGAAGACACCTTCCAATGATTCCTATAAGCAGGTGAGCTTGCTTTACCTGGAAGAGAATTGTAAGCCTTCAACATCTCCTAGTACGGATACTCACAATGATGAATCTCTTAGAGGCTCTACAATCATCCATTTCCATTACGTTACCATCGTTGATCCGTCTATGAGCTTATCAACCCAAGACAAGAGAAGTAATAGAATCACCATGTAAGTTAGAAGAAGAAGTCTGGCCTTTGACGTCTATTGATCATGCGTGTGATAATCCTACTCCATTGATCTATCAACTCCGACAACTCGTTAAGGATCTTGCTTATTGAATCTAGTCTTTGTTGGGTGTAGTCAACGATATAGATATACCTTGTAGCTACCTTAGTGCTGGTTACCGTAGTGACTTCATTGTCTTGTTCACTACTAGGCCTTGAAGGTTGTTGGCATCTCCTTAATTCCTCTTGAGATAGTCTACTCCTTCCTACGTGTTCCTCCAATTCCTTCTCACGACCACGTCTCCTTACCGAGAAGATTGCAAGGTAATTGATCTCCTTATGAAGCTGCTGATCCATCTTCTTGAAATCAACCTTACCAAGGATCGGTAAGTTGCTAGTTACCTCCTCATCGTCGAAGTCTTCTAGGTATTGACTCATCATGGACTTATCGATATAAGCAAGTTCCTCAGCGATGGCACTTAGGACATAGTACAATTGACTTAGCTGAATCTTGTTAGTCTTCACCTTTCCTAGAACTTCAAATGATCTCCTTGTCTTCTCAGTTGAGAACATCCCATCACAGTTATTGAACTCTCCGAGGACACCTCCCTTATCTAACAATGAACGGATCATCGCTATAGCTCTTCTTATCAACTGAGAGTACTGCCTCTCACAACCCTGGTGCTTGAGATAATCCTTTACCCTCTGGTTCCTTTGCAGCAACCTCTTATCGGTAGTGTTCTTGAAGTATTGCATTCACGGGAGGTGTTCAGAAATTGCTTACTGCCGAGATAGTTGAACTTTTCCGATGCCTCCTTCTATAGATCACTATGTGTCCGGCATTAAGAACATTTACTTACTATCCTTCTACGTAGTGCTAGTATCAATGGTCCTTGCCTTTATCGATATGAAGCTTCAGAGAATACAACACCAGGTAAGATTATTTCTTCATGATGACCTTGATGGATTCAACAATCGTTTCTTAAGATTTTACCCAGCTGATCTCCTGCTCCTTGTAGGTAACAATGTAGTTCCCGTGAATGAGGTTTTCGACGATGACTTCCTAGATGATGAAACTTACTTACAATGGAGGATGCATTGGCCTTTAAGATAACTAGATCTCCCGCTTATCGTTGTGGTTGATGGTACCTTTGCTTTGTTGGGATGATCGAAAAACATCATCTTATCGGGGATAGGTACAATGGATAAGCACCTAGCCTGGTTCTGAACAATGTGAAGGTTCAGTAACAGATTACCCAGTGATTGGTAAAGAGCTAAAGGCTTCTTCCGTAAAGTACCATTCATGATCATGATGGAGTGGTAGGGTAGTTTGGAACTGACTGCTTGCTGATCCTTAAGGATGTTATCCTCCATACTCTTCAGAATTGAATTAGTTTACCTAGACAATTAACAAGGACGATGAGACTTACCTTCAGAAGACTGTTGAGATTGCTGCTATCTCTTTTCAAGGTCCTTGAGAATTATAGAAATGATTGAAGCCTCCCGAAGTCACCATTGTATACTTGTTAACAATTGTAAAGTCCCAGTTCTTCATTGAGTTGTTCATTGAGTTCCAAGATTGCCCTGTTGATTACCCTAGCTTTTCAATGGCCTTGTAAATTGACTGATTAATAGAAGAACCATCAAGACCTTCCCAGATACGTCCAGCCGTGCATGACTGCGTCAGGGAATCTCCCATGAAGGGAGATTCCCTTCCTTGCCAACACGGCTGTTCTTCTCGGGAAGGTCTTGGATGAACTTACCTAGGAGAGTTATAAGGATGATAAAACATACCTTCAGAAGCCTTCCGAGATTGCTAATCATTATCTTCAAGGGCCCTTGAGAAATCCACAACTAGCTAGAACCTCCCGGAGTTACCATTTGGTAACTTGTTAACAATTGTTAACTTGTTACCAATTGTAAACTCCCGGTTCCACGATTGGTTTCCACGGTTCAATTAAAAGCCCTTACAAGGTCACCAGCGTAGCAAGGAGAGTCAAGAGCATGATTAGAATCATCACCTCGAGGTAACCAACACTTCTAGATAGTTTACAGGAGTACCCGTAGGAGATCGTCTCATAGATAGGTATAGAAATAGCATAGAGGAGTTCCCGTAGGGAAGTAGACCCCGTTGAGAAGTAGACCCTGTTGGGAGGAATCCCGTAGGAACCTTACGTAAATGGGACTATGGTACATTATGCCAGAGTTCTAACGAGTGTTCTAGGAGTCCGTCCCCTTCTAGATTCAGAGTTGACCTTTACGGGAGCTTCATCGATGCAATCGATGAAGCTCCCGTAAAAGTCAACTCTGAATCTAGAAAGGGACGGACCCTAGAAAACTCGTTAGGACTCTGGCATAATGTGCCAGAGTCCCATTTATATACTATATATGCAATTAGTGTGAATATACAAGTTATTTTTAAATTTTTTTATATCACTACTTTTAGTATATTAATTATTTCAAATATAACATGTATAATCAGACAAAATCATCACTCTTCAACAAGCAATTACAACATAATATACATAAATTAATACCTGTTATTTAAATATGGACATTCTTCCATATGTTTTTTAAAAGCTTTCTTCTCTTCAACAATCTTGCAGTATTTGTATTTCAAATCTTCTATTTCGTCAAAAAAATTAGAATCAAATGCACTTAACTCATTTCTTAATTGCATATTCACTATCTTTTCATCTTCCAACTTCTTTTTCAATACTTTGATCTCTTCATTCTTATCTTTTTTCATATTCTCTAATTCATTTTCTAATCGGCTCATTTCCTTTGCATTACTATATTATAATGCAAAAATATATTATTATATACACAGCAAGAGGAGGTTCTTTCTTTAATATTTCTATCTGCTTATTTGCATCACTTAATGCATTTTCTAATTCTCTAAGTCTACTGGCTCTTTCTCCTGAGCTTCTAAAATACATAAATGCATATTATATTATATTATACCTTTCTGATTTATTCTTCATAATTATATTATTAGCTTCTTCTAATTCATTTTCTAATGAGCTTATTTTTCTCTTCAATGAAATATTATCTGATTCTAATAACAATAACTGCTTTTGTTTTTCTTTTACTTGATTCTCTGTATCTACCATTACATTTTGTTTCTTTTGTTGTATGTATTTACCACTTTGTTTTGAAGCTAACTGATTCTATGCAATTATTATATATATATATTTATTTATTTATATATACTCTTAATTCATCCATTTCTTTCAGATATTGATTATTTAATCGTTTCTGTTCTTTTAAGTCATTTTTCACTTTCATATACTATTGAAACAATAGGTTATATATTATTATTTATACTTCTATGTTAATAACAGTATTATTGATTCATAATTATAATATTACAATAAATTGTATATCTTAGTTAAAAAGTATATAGTATATAAATGGGACTCTGGCACATTATGCCAGAGTCCTAACGAGTTTTCTAGGGGTCCGTCCCTTTCTAGATTCAGAGTTGACTTTTACGGGAGCTTCATCGATTGCATCGATGAAGCTCCCGTAAAGGTCAACTCTGAATCTAGAAGGGGACGGACTCCTAGAACACTCGTTAGAACTCTGGCATAATGTACCATAGTCCCATTTACGTAAGGTTCCTACGGGATTCCTCCCAACAGGGTCTACTTCTCAACGGGGTCTACTTCCCTACGGGAACTCCTCTATGCTATTTCTATACCTATCTATGAGACGATCTCCTACGGGTACTCCTGTAAACTATCTAGAAGTGTTGGTTACCTCGAGGTGATGATTCTAATCATGCTCTTGACTCTCCTTGCTACGCTGGTGACCTTGTAAGGGCTTTTAATTGAACCGTGGAAACCAATCGTGGAACCGGGAGTTTACAATTGGTAACAAGTTAACAATTGTTAACAAGTTACCAAATGGTAACTCCGGGAGGTTCTAGCTAGTTGTGGATTTCTCAAGGGCCCTTAAAGATAATGATTAGCAATCTCGGGAGCTTCCTAGAGGTAAGTTACAATGACCTTATAATTCACCTAGGTAAAGTGTTCCAATGCTCAACAATTGTCCGGGAAAAATGAGACTGATAGACCGTAGAAACTACGGGGGGTTCTACGTTCTGAATAGCATGGAGGATGCAGAGAAGTCAACACTCCGAGAACTCCATAGTCGTACTTTTCTTGCAATCGCTGATAAGTAAAATTACCATGGATAGCAATATTGATTCTAGTAGTCTTGCGAAGCTTTCCAGGGATGAGTTAGAAGCATTGATCATCAAGGTCGAGAAGGAACAACAAGATCTGAAAGAGCATAAAGGAGAAGGCAAAGGGTAAGGCTTCGGAAGTAACTTCAAGGAAGCGTAAGTTCAATGCTAAGTACTACATCCGATGCATCGATCAGGAGTCAGCTAAGGAATGTCTCACGCTTACCAAGGAGATGGAGGAGTACTTCAAAGAGATCACAGGCATGACTGATGAGGAAGCTTCCGTGATCAACAACCAGGAGGAAATAATGAAGGCTGTGAAGATAAAGTCCATCGCTGATTACCTATTGAAGTCCTTGACCTTACAAGTACAATTCAAGGAGTCAGAGGATCGCAGCAAGACTCCATTCCCGATACTACCTTACAACTACGAGGTATTCTTAACTAAACGCAACCAAGGAAAAGCACTCAGCAAGAGGATGAAACTCAAGATGGAAGCAACTGTTCATGACAACTTACCAAGAGAAGACAACTCCCTTGATAGTAAACCCTCGGAAGAAGCAACAACCCAACAAGACAACTTATCAGAAGCAGAAGATGACTTTAACGCGGCCTTCTAATTAACAGTACTCCAGGACATAGAAGCAAGGATGAACTAACACCTTAAGTAATGTTTTCTCTTGGCTCTGTTGGACTGTTTGCTTAAAACACTTCATAAGACTGACAGAGGATAACAGGCACTTGAAGTAATGATAGGAACAGTCCTTAGAAGTCTCTTGCTCTATGTCCTCCATAGGTTGATCAGGGCTGGTAAGTAGCTCCATCATGTTGAAGTCAAGGGAATCGTAGGAGAGTACCTGATGATCATACTCAATAACCTCAAGTAGATCCAAGGACATTGTAAGCACATCCTTCAAGGAGTTGATAAAGGACTGATGAAACATCCCTGGCCATTGCACCGGCCTTACATTATTCAACTCAACCTTGATAAAGCCATCGGAAGATGATCGATCGAAGGAGTAAACACTCCCGTAAACAACAAAGCTAAAGTTCATACTCAAGGTGTTCATGGTCTTCTCCTCCATACTGTTGATGAACTTACAAGGATAGCTATCTCGGAGAAGTATAGCAAGGTGATCATCGTCAGGTAAAGGACTAGAGGAATTGTCGGGAGATTGATTGCAGCTCATTACAATGCACGATGAAAATCAAGGACTATGAGAAGCTCAATAAATAATTTCCCAAGATAAAACATAAGGACATGGACACCAAAGTTATAAGCAATATTGTAATCCCTTCAGCTCACTTGCAACCCAAAGAAGAAGAAGACAAGACCGAGGATAACCAAGAAGGAGATATCCAAGAAGTCGAAGACCAAGGAACTGCACCTACTTCAACACCATTGACTGAGTCACAATCAAGTGAGTTATTCATGGAAGTCAAGACTGAAGAAGTCAAGACTGCAGAAGTCAAGACTGAAGAAGTTAAACAACCAGAGTTAGAAAGAGACCGAAGTAGTCATCACTTACACGATGAACAAGACCTAGATGCTGAGCTTATTGAAGACATGACTGACGAAGAGATTACTAACTTAAGAAAACACCTTGAGGAACTTATCGAGGTAGAGAAGGAGTCTAAAGATGAAGACAAGGATGAGGATGAGGATGATAACAACGAGATCCAGGAAGTAAAAGACTCTGAGTAAAGTAATCATAAGGAGGTACTCATAAGGAGGAACTTATAAGGAGCAACTCGCAAGGAGGTACTTACAATATCTCTTTTCTCAGGAGTAATCATGAACAAGTTCAAGAGATTCAACTTAGCTGATAGACGAAGAGTACTTTTCAAAGGCAATGGAGTAGACAAGGATGATTACAATGACCTTCATGAAGCTTACTTACAATCACTAGCAAGAGAACGTCAAGGAGCTATCTCCCGAAGAAGGAATCGAAGGATAGATGAACTCCGAGGAATGCTCAGAGACTACAACACGGAACATCCGATGATGGGTAAGGATGCAGAACTCCAAGGAGCTTACAATGTAGCTAGTGACTATCTTACTGCCTTGGAGAACAATGAGTTGATGAGTCAAAGGATGGCAAAATCGTTGATCCCCAAGAAGACTAAGAGCAAGAACAAGAGAGTTGCTTACAAGACAGACTCCATCGTAGATGCGATATCAACTCCTGGCTTCCTTGTAGTTCCTACAATCATGAAGAGCATTGAAGCTGACCGTGAAGTAAGTGACTCCTCCGAGGATCTCGACCCTTTAACAATGATGATGATGATGATGAAACAAGGAGCCAGAGGAAGCTCCGATGATGGTGATGAGAATACAATGGCCTTACTAAGTCAACTACTTACTACTGCTGCTGCTGCTGATGATGATGATGATGATGAAACAAAGAAACCTACCTCTGAGGATATCAAGAAGGTAATGGACTCACTCAAGACTGAATACTCCGATACAGTCTTCAATGAACTAGCCAACTCCATCCATCCTACTCCTATTACCGAGAATAAGTATGAGAATGATAGTAAGTACGGAGTCTCTGATGAAACAAAGGAATCCGATGGGCTTGGAATGTTAACTAAGGAACTGGAGCAGACAATTGAAGATATCAATAACAACAAGACCGTAATTGACCTTCCTGAAGAAGAAGAGTCTGATGAATCAACTTCTGAGGAGGAGTAGACAGAATATCATCAGTAATTCATTTCCCTTAAGTATAGTCTTGTTATGACTAAGAAACTCAACAAGAAGCAAAAGGCAAAGCTCAAGGAGCTGATCATCAAGAGATTGAATCAATGTAAAGCAACTCCTAGCAGTCACTACTCTGACCTTTACAAGAAGTACTACCAGGCAATCACTGATCATTACAAGGATGTCGATATCAATGTCCATGGCAATGAAATAGACTCCTCCGATCTCTAGTAATCCATTTCTCTCTAGTAAAGGCGATGAGAAGCAAGGCAAGTAGCAAGAGTCCCAAGAAGGTAAAGACAAGTGATGATCCTCTGGTGATCATCAAGAAGCAATTGTTGGAGGAGTTCAATAAGAAGGTTGAAGGTATCACCGATGTTAAGAAGCTCTCAGCAATGACCGTGAAGATGATGGAGAACAACACCAAGGTAATGGAAGGTAACAATCAGCAGATAGTATCGATGAACTTAACTCCCAGCAATATACAATCAGGTACTATGGTAAACAACTCCCCAGCAAGAGAACTTTACAAGGCCAACATGATTAACCAGTACGGTAAAGCCAACTACTATAACTACCGAGACTTTGCTGGTAACATCAACACTCCAGCTTCAAGGAACCTCTCAGCACTCTATCCCAATCAATCAACTTACTATCGCAATCCATCGGTAAGTCTTCCTAGCTTACAACAGCAGGCTAAACAAAATCAATGGATGAGCAATCCCCATCTAGTCTATCAACAGAACACTGCCCAGATCAACAACGTTCTTAGCAACTTACAATCAATGATCGAGAAGTACAAGTACGCAGCTCCTGATCAGAAACCATTGATCAGGACAAGCATAATCAGCTTCATCGAGAACTTAAGGAACGCTACCAACACCGGAGCTACGAACAGTGATGTTACCAGAGCAGTCTTCAATTATATCAACAACCCAGAAATCAAAGGCCTCTTGAACTTCTCCGATGAGATGATCAAGACTTCCTTTGGACCGACAATGTACCAGAGCTTCATGGACGTCACCAACAACACGATTGGAGCAGTCGGAACCACTGCAGACTTCGGAAGGAACTTACTTAACCTCAGAGATGCTTACAATAAAGGAACCTTATGGAGCAACCCACAACAAGTGATTGGAAATGCTGCTGGGTTAGTTCAGAACCTTGGTAACTTCGGAACATCCCTGGACAATGGCTTTCAAGCAGTCAAGAGACTCTTTGGATATGGTAAGGTAGGAAGAAGAATCCCCTTATGGAAGCTTTACCGAAGGCGTAAGTAAGAGACTTATGGTAAATCGTTATTCAGTCTTTTCTCTAAGATCATTTACTCGGACATGTCCAACCAAACAAGAACGATCAGCATTAGCTCAGCTAGAAGAATTGCCCAGAAGAATAAGTACGAATTGATCATTGCTATCCCCACCGATGTAAGGAAGGACAACTACAAGTACATTGCCTTGAAGTATGCTAGCATCCCCAACTCCTTCTATGTTGTCCAAGAAGGAGTCAATGACCAGATGACCTATGTCTTCCAGATCGCTATCCGTACTGTAGGAGATAAGTATGAACACGTAGAGTTCAACTACAACATGACAATCCCTCAAGGAGACTATAGTGGTGATGAGCTCCTTGCAATGTTCAACAGTCCCTTTGAGAAACTCACTCAAGGAGAAGTTATCAAAGTGATAAAGACCGTCCATCCAGAGTTAGAAGCAAGTAGTACCGGAAGCAACCTCCTTATGTTTGATCCATCAACAGCCTTTGGTAAGAAGAAGTGCACGTCCTCTGATCCTCATCATATCCACACAACTAATTTAACCTTTACAGGAGCTAGTAATGTCATCGGCCTTAAAGCAAACAACATCGCTGGTAATGAGTATACAGGAGCCTTCATCTGCTCTATCAAGTTAAAGTCTCCAGGGATTGCTTATCGATTCCTCGGGATGGGAGATACTCAATATGTCCTAGCTGATCATCAACACACTTCATCCAGTCTATTGACTTACAAGTATCCAGAAGTAACATTGCCTGGAGAGCCTACGATCATCTGGGTAGACTCTGTAAGCATCAGGATGGACATGGTGAACCAAGATCAAGACTCCAAGATCCTAGAAACTTTCCCTATCGTGGATTTTACCCAGCCTTACATTGCCTTCAACAACAACGATCTCATCTCCCGAGCAAAGCAATTAGGTAACTACACGGAAGGTCAAGTAATCGTTAGCATTACCCAACAAGATGGCTTCCAGCTAGACCTCAAGATGCATGACTACAACTTCGAGGTAGCCTTATTCTAAGTTCCTTTCCATTGAATCATTTCCTTTGTGTATTCTAAGGAGTTATTAGCAATGTCAACTCAAGTGATCATCCCCGAGGAGCAACAACATGCTCCTATCATCCCAATCATGAATCCACTCTACCAGACGATAAAGCTTACTCCTACTCAATCTTATCCTAAGGTCGACTGCCCAGAGCAAGGCATGACTCCTGAGATCACCTTTGAACTCCCTGGTAATTACTGCAGCAACTTAAGCAAGAGTTACATCCAGTTCTACGTTGACTATTACGGTAACAATGGAAAAACTATGGAACCTGATATTAAGAATGCTGATAAGTCAGGGGATTGGAAGTTCTTTTACGATACTTACGTGTTATCCAACTCTTATAACTTAACCGAGATCAAGGTCTACAACTCCAATGGAGTTCAGTTACTGTATGCAGATCATCAGTATGAGTTGTTCCGACAAATGATGGTTCAAGTGGCAAGGAAGAACATTGATAAGTATAATCAGAAGGTTTACTTTGATGGTTGCTATGCTGAGGAAAGCAAAGACACTGAGGACTATGAAGTCATGGAGTTTAAAGTAGAAGAATTAAAGGACGGGCATTACCGACGTCTAGTAAAGATCTTCCTTGGAGAGCTCTTCAATACAATACTTAGTTCAGCAACAGATGTCTTCTTCTCGGAGAAGCTATTCATCACTTTGAGATTCGGTAAGGCTGATGGTTTCTACAACCCTAAGGAAAGTAAGAGTACTAAGTTCAATGAGATGAAGGATAGCACAGCTAAGGATATGACCGATCCAGTAAAAGCAAAGATGATAGAACCCAAGGTAAAAGTTAGCCTAGACAACTTCTACTTCTACGTGAAGGTTAACAAGGATCCAGCCTGTAATGACAACACGATCAAGTATTGCCTTAACAAGACAATTGACTTCAATGACTTCCATTGCTTTACTGTCACTAGCAGCTCCGGCATGGACTTCTTTCGATATACCTTTACCTTGAATAGTAGTCTCGGTAAGTACATCAAGTTCATTGCCTATCGTCCTTATGATGGGAACGACAAGATCCAGAAGCTAGATAAGCAAAGTACTAAGTTCAGATGGCTTATCAATGACTTCCAATACAACCCAGACTTTGTTAACCTCAAGGACTATGATAACTACCACATGATAAAGCCTTTGCTAGCCTGTAGCTGGCACGATCAGTACAACTACGTTCAGGAGGAAGATAAGTTCATCGAGGTACTCAACTTTAGTAACTTTGGCTTATTCGATCTCCAAAATAGACAAGGCAAGAGAATGGATCAAGATATTAAGTTTACCTTTGAGATGTACTCCGACACCCTCAAGACCGAGAACATCTTCCATCGCTTCTACGTGGTCACTGGCCGAGGAGCTACTGTCAATGAAAGTGGTATCGTGAACATCATCTAAAGGACGATGATCGGAGAGATCACCTCATACTTGGGATAGATGATATCGATGGAAGGAGTTCTCTTGATTGTGAGCTGATGGTTCTTTACCCACAAGACAACTTCCTTATAAGTGCAGTCCTTATCTATCCCGTGTAGATCTTGGTGACTTGCTTACAACAACATAGACTTGCTTAACGTTATCGGGAGAGGCTGGTAAAGCAACATTGTACTTTGCCTGAATCTTGCATTGCTTCTCGGCAATCATTAGCATCTGGTTCTTCAACTCCTCGGAGATGTTCCTCCAGCACTTGAGCTCTCCATTGTTGAATCGTAGGAAGGTAACATTCAGGAGCTGGATGATGAAGTTCTTGTCAGTCTCAATGATCTGGTGAATCGTTCCTCGGAGTTGTACTTGCCATTGAAGTGCATAAGGAACACTTACAAAGATGTTATTATCGGTGCTATCCATAGACGATTGAACCCAATATCAAAAGTTAATGATAATCAGTAAAGCCTTAAGAAGAAGTTAAGTACTAGGAATTAAGCCGATGTTGAAGTCATTGAAATAGCTGCTGGTTGCTCAGGGTTCTGAGGAGTCTCTTGAGGCTGTTGTTGTTGTTGTTGTTGTTGTTGTTGTTGTTGAACTCCTTGAGGTGCAACTACTTGAGTAGGAGTAGGAGTAGGAATAACTACTTGAGGAATCATCCCTTGAGGGAACTGAGGTTGTGGAGGCTGATAAGCATTCATGGAGATGTCCTTGATCTCGTAATGAGGAAAGATACGTACAGGTTGAATAAAGTTACCTCCTGTTGTAGTTCCATCGCTAGACACTTCCTTACCGGGATAGATAACTGCATCCTTGATCACTAGCAAGAACATGAAGACTTTACCGACGTTACTATAGATGTTCTGCTTAAAGGCCAAGAGCTTCTTGTTGCTTCTCTTCCAGAGAGTTGCATTGAGAGTACCTGATCGAGGAGTTGAAACATAGGTGGTGTTGGTGATCTGAAGATGCTTAGGGAAGGTTGGATCTTGTTGAGTTGCCATAGCCACGTTGTATCGTAAGCTCTTGATAAACATCTCGGTGTTGTTGGAGTCAATGAAGAAGGACATCACCCTGGTAACATTCAACTGGAGGTAGTAGTTGGTATCATACTCGGAGATCTTTTCAACCATGGCTTCAACATAGAAGTGTACTTGATCTTGCTTAAGGAAGTAGTGCCAGTACTTACCACAGATACGGAGCTGGGGCTTCTCAGGTTGTAATTGTCGTTGTTGCTGGGCAGCTCCGGGAAATGCAAAGGAATTTGAAGGAGCCGATGGAGACATCATCATCACTGGCTGGGATATCACGGGTTGATTCATCATTGGTAAGACTGAAGCTGGATTGAAAGAAGGAGCTGTCATAGGAGCAGGCATTGCTGGGTAAGGAACTTGTTGCATAGCTGGTTGATTGAAAGAGTTCATAGGAAACGATAAAGTAGTGAAAGATAAGATCGACCAAGAAATATATGACTGAAGTGAACCTAAGAAGGAACCTGAGAAGAAACCTTCAAAGGGATCGTAGAACCATCCTAGTCTTTACAATTGGTTTCCACGGTTCTGTAGATGAACTTTTCTTTGAAAGAGTTCTTCTCGTAGAATACTCCTTGAAGATCATCCTGTAAGAGATCTTCCCGTAGGGAAAGTAGACCCCGTTGAGAAGTAGACCCTGTTAGGAGGAATCCCGTAGGAACCTTACGTAAATGGGACTATGGTACATTATGCCAGAGTTCTAACGAGTGTTCTAGGAGTCCGTCCCCTTCTAGATTCAGAGTTGACCTTTACGGGAGCTTCATCGATGCAATCGATGAAGCTCCCGTAAAAGTCAACTCTGAATCTAGAAAGGGACGGACCCTAGAAAACTCGTTAGGACTCTGGCATAATGTGCCAGAGTCCCATTTATATACTATATATAAAAAGTGTTATAAAAGAAAATGAATGTTCAAACTCGTTTGACATTTTAAAACCAAAAATCAAATTTACTCAATATATTGTGATGTTTGTGATTTATTACAAGATTATATTTCCTTTGTTTTTTGTTTATTTTATTTCTGTGGTTGTTTGTTTAAGAATAAGTGATGTAGAAAGAAAAGAGTATGAAGCAGGAGAGAGAGTATATTTTTCTATTTGTTATTGATAGATTGATATATGTGCTAGTAGATTTATATCTGCTAAAACTAGAATGCCAATGAGGCACTATTTTCTTCCCGTGAGTTGTTTGGAAGTTAAATGGTGTTTATACAATTTGTTTTTATCTAAATATTATGATAGAACTTATTCCTGTGAGTTCAATATGTTGAGAAGTAAAAATTTTATAGTGGGAAGTTTTTATATATCAAACATTGGATATGCAGAACACTTGCGTAGATTAATAAAAAATGATAATGATATTATTTTAATAAAAGAATTTATTGGAGTGGAAAGACTATCCTTAATAAATTCAATTAAAAATGATAAAGATTATTATTATGAGAATGGATATATATTTGGTAAATATGATAATAGAAACTATTATATACAGAATCATTTATCATTTATAATAAAATATGAAAAGATTAAAGAAAAAGAAAATCATTATAGAATAATGGAAATAGAAATAAAACCATCAACAATGAATAATAATGTAAGTGTATGTGATAAAAATACATTTAAATACTACATTGATGAAGATGATACTAAAACATCGCTGATGATTTTTCATACTTACAGTGTTGAATATATAGAAGAATCAAATATAAGAAATGATGTAAATATAAACATGAATGTTGAAACAGTTAAACCTAATTGGTTTAAATTTGGTTTATCAATGATAATAACTGTGATAATAAACACTGTAATTGGTTTAATAATCTTTCGAAGAGTAGTTGAAAATATTTCAAGATATAATATTCATAATTTTGGTAGTTATTATTACAATAGTAATTATAGGGGAAAAGATGATGATTTAGAAGAAGAAAGTGGTTGGAAATTACTTCAAAAAGATGTATTTCGTCCTCCACTAAATCATCCAAAGTCATTTACAATAATCGTATCATCAGGTAGATCAATGTTCTATACAGCCTTTCTTTGCTTTTTTATAATCTATTTGCGAAATTATTTTACTCAGTTTATAGACATATTTTATTTCTATATATCTCTTCAATGTATCGAAGGATCCACTAAATATTCAATTTATTCATACAAATCATGTGGAGGTAATAGTGTAAAGAGTTTGATAAAATACATATTATATTACATTCTTTCTATTATAATAATTATATTTTCATTTAGTTATTTAATCTCTTATAAAGTACTTTTAGAAGATTTTGGATTAACATTGTTATGGTTATTTACATATATAGTTGTTGTAATTTTATTTACAAAAGCTGGAACATTTATTGGATTTAATCAAAAAATATATAAAGAATTTGTAATTAACCAAATACCTCGTGAAATTAAACCACAACCATGGTATAGAAAAACAATTCCATCAATGTTATTATCTGGATTATTACCATTTATTGAATTTATGATGAATTATCATTTCTTCATTAATTCCAATTATCCTCAAAAACAATATGTACATTTTTTACTTTTCATGATATATACAATGAGTTTGATTTGTTCTTGTGAAATGTGTTTGATTTTTTGTTATTATCAATTAAATGGAGAAGATTGGAATTGGTGGTGGAGATCCTTCTATACAGGTGGTTCAATATCGATATATATGTTAATATATACATTATTATATGGAATTGAAAATTTATCATTAATGTGGTTTTTCTATATTATATTATTTCTAATCAATGGTTCAATGGGATTCTATTCGTGTATGTGGTTTATTGTAAAGATATATTCTTCTATTCAAATTTGACATATATATAATAATTGTAAATATAATGAATATATGTTTGTTAAAAGTCCTTATCTGTATATTAATGTTTTAAACACTTTTTAAAATCTTTCAAACAGGTTCTAGTATATTTCACAAATATATGTGTATAACCATCATAATATCTATCATCGCATAAAGCTATTTCTCTTTCGCCATCTTCTTAATTATCAACTATATGTAGAATTGATTTAAGTTTGCAGTTATATTTTATATTTTCAAAAGTAAAGAAAATTCTGAAAAATTACTAATCTCATTCAACAACTAAAGACAAGCAAATAATATTTATTTTATTAAATTGTGATGAGAAACTGATTGTAGTTCAAGTGAAATATTTTCATGAAATAATACAGCATATGGATATAATGGAGAAGGTAAATCTTTAACAAGTAAAACAGGAGATGAATCATTATGACTAATCCAAAATTCTCTTTTATTCATATTAACAATCACTTCATAAATTGAACCATCTCCATAATAATAGTAAATAAAGGTTCTGGCACACCGAGCCGTATGACTCGGGCTACTGGCACACCAAACCAAACTTTTTAAAAATACGTGACCTATGTCATATTAGGTCATAATTTATTTTTGCATTTTCTAGAATATTCTAATATAATTTTATAGAATTTTCTTTCTAATCTAATTTACATATATTATTAAACAAACACCATTTCAAACAATGATATTAATTTAATTAATTTATTTATTATATTTTAATTTTAATTATCAATCTTCTTCATCCACATCTACTACGTCAAGTTTGTTTTGTTTTAAAAGCATAATTAGCTGCTTTTTTTCATATTCTTCTTTTTCTCTTTCTTCTTTTCTTCTTTTAACTTCTTCTTCATTATTTACTTTAGTAAAGAATCTGATTTTTTTTGTTTTATTCTCTTCTTCACTTTCTATAAATGAACTTTGCTTCCTTTTATAACTTGATAATTTTTGTTTAACCTCATCTTCTAATTTATAACACAATGACATAATATAAGATGAATCTTTGAAAAATGTTAACTCTATATCATTATCATTTCTATTGTAAAACTGTGCATAATTACTAGGATAATATTTATATAAGTAATTGATATAATATTTTTCTAAATTGAATTCATTTTCTATAATTGTTATTTTAAAATCGCTAATGAATGAATTTATAAATTCTGTAATATATGTATTATTGAATTTTCTGCTACATATATCCAAATTGTTATATAAAGCTTTTCTTCGATTAGAATCCATATTTGATAGATTAGTGTTATATAAAAGAAACTTTTCCATTGCATTTAAAATATTTATATCATTAAATCCATTATACTTTTCTATTGATTGTATAATACTATGAAGATAATGTAAATGAGGATAAATGTTATCAAGTATTTTTTTGGAGTATTTGGATAATAATAATATATATTGATAATATTTTAATAAGATAAATATAACTGTGCTCTCAAACCAGTCTTTAATTAGATCAGATTTGAAATTGTGAATTAATTTTGATATTTCATCCACAATAATAACTAGAACCATTATAAAACTGTTATCAACTCCTATACTCCTGGTTAAAATTTCAAATATGAAATGGCAACAAAAATTTATATCATTAAGAACAATTATGCTGTCTGTGTTCTTTAATTCATTATAGATATGTTTATCTTCTATAAAAGTATAGATATAAATTATACCAGTTTCTAATTGAGCTTTTAAATGCTCATTTTCTTTATCATTTGTTGCATACTAACATAAATAGACAAATATTAATACATTACATCTTCCTGTTCTCATACAACAACTTGGTCTAGTCCTAGCCATAGATATTAACTTAAAAAATAATAATTAAGAAAATATGAAACGTAAATTGGGTTAATTTATTTTTGTTTATTTTTAATAACCCAAATTTTTAAAAACTTTAAATAGCAATATATAAACAATTTAATAACATAGTAACAATATTTATTTAAATAGTTTGTTTATATCTACCTATCTTTGAGTTTATATTTGGTTTGCTTTTCAAAATGTCATTAATTTCAATCTGACTTTTTAAATTGTTGATTGTTTCTTCATGAGCAAGACCTCTCTCTATAATCTCATTCATATTGACTCTCATATCTGACAGCTCTTGTGTGTTGTTCCCCGTATGGCGGAAATCCCCGTATGGCGGAACTCTATATTGCAGAATGATTCAATCAAAACTAATATGATATTCATGATGTTCGGAGTTAGTTATTAACAAATATATAGTTAGTTTGTCATATGACCTACATCTGTGATATACTTTTTTATGAACTTCATTATTATCAATATTAAACTAATTTTTGTATATTTTCTATTTTAATGTATCAGTGACTACTACAGTCTAAAATACATTATCTGATATGAATAGAATACATTATTTTTAATGTTAAGATAATAAAAAAGGAAATTAAAGAGCAGGCTTGAGTGAGGCTTGAACTTATTTTTTCTTTTTTCTTTTTTGACCACCTTAACATTAAAAATAGTGAATTCTATTCATATCAGATAATGTCATTTAGACTGTAGTAGTCACTGATACATTAAAATAGAAAATATACAAAAATTAGTTTAATATTGATAATAATGAAGTTCATAAATAAGTATATCACAGATGTAGGTCATATGACAAACTAACTATATATTTGTTAATAACTAACTCCGAACATGATGAATATCATAATAGTTTTGATTGAATCATTCTGCAAAATAGATTTCCGCCATACGGGGATTTCCGCCATACGGGGAACAACACTTGTGAATTAGGTAAGCAATTGTGAGATTTCATATATTTCCACAATGCCATAGCTATAATATAGAGAATAAAGACTAAGACGCTTAGAAATATGTTAAAATAATCGTTTTCCATTCAAAACAGAGTTTTTTAAAAGTAATTGAACAATTTAATTTAAAAAATTTTAACAAAAAAACAAAATAAAACTATAAAAGACATATTAATACATATAACCATTATTCAAACTATCATTGAATAGATTGTTGTAACTCATATAACATTCATCACGTGCGATATCATTAATGCTATCAAGAGATAGATTGCTATTACTATTACTTTCTCTATTATTTAGAGAATAAAGCGTATTATAATTACTATTTATTACTTTTGAAGTGTTTTTAATAAGTGTCTCAGATGGGATTATCTTCTTGACTTGTTCATTTAGATTAATTATCTTCTTTAATTGTTGTTGAATATTTTGTTGGTTTTCTATAATTCTTTTTTGACCCATAGTCCTCTTCTCTTTGTTATTAAAACTTCTAATGAATGATGATGATGAGAATGGAGGTAAATTGTTCTCATCTATTGCGAATTCTTTACTTAAGTCTCTAAACCATAAGCCTTTTTTAAGCCTTTCTTCTACATCGCATTGATACTCTGGATCAATGTACTGTAGTATATATCTAATTTCGTTGTATGTGAGTTCAGACTTCATACCAGAGATGTAATTATAAAGTTTAGTTCTAGTGGGAGATCTAATTTTACCATCATTTCTGAAACATCGCATTATTATATGCTTATCTAAGTTATTCAAACATAGATTAACCTTTTTAGATTGCTTAGAATTTTCTACGCTCATTGTATAAACAGAAATTAAAAATATTAAATTGTGCAAAAATGCTTATAATATTAATAATGCTTATTATGCTTATTTCTTCAATTTCGGTTACACATTTATATAAAAACAAATGATTCCTTATGAACATCGTACTTATTACCTTAATTCTGATATGGTATCTTCTGCTAATCAGTTTTCTACTAAGTATAAAAAAGTTTTGCATTTACCTGCATTCGATGAAGATTATTCTGACATTTCATTGAAAGACTGTGTTATTCCTAATAGTTTTCCTACTATACAAGAGGATACTAATGACACTTTCAGTATATTCATAGATTTACAAGTTAATCCAAGTTATGGATCTTATAAATTTGATAGAGATGAATTATATAAAGGAGTTAAAATACCAGAAGGTTTTTATACTCAAGATCAAATACTTAAGATTATTAACAATGTATTCAAAGATATTACATTAAAAGATTTTATGCCTTATAATGAAGAAGTATTATCAGAGGATGATTAGAATATGCAAATGTTTATAGGTGATGTATTTGAAATAGATGATAAAGATGATTTTCAAACTAATCACTTACAAATAGTTGGTAAAACAACAGTCTTATATGATCCTGTTAGAAGTAGTGGTAAATATAGTTATCCAATATGTTGGATTAAAACTATTAAAATAGTTACTAAAGATTTAGCATATAAATATTTTGGTATATCAAAGAAAGGTTATTTTGATTGTTATAATCCAGAAGGTAATATTAAATTTGAACCAGGTATGATTAAAGATAACAAAGAAAGATATATTGAAAGACAATTACCATTAGTTCAATTACCTTTCAGACCTACTTTAATATGGGTTACTTCCATTACTATTAGAATGGATATAGTAAATATAGATCAAGATAGTCATGTTTTAGATAGTATTCCTATAACAAATCCTGAATCAAGTTTTATCACTTATCAGAATTATGATATTTTTAATACTAGTAAAAAGTTTAATAATACTTATAGTAATGGTCAGATCATTTTGCAGATTACACAGCAAAATGGTTATGAGTTGAATTTAGATAATATAGAGTTTTGTATGAGTATTGTTGTTTTTAAAAGAACTTAATTAATTTCTTTTTAATCTATTATTTCTTTGCTTAATATGTCTTTATCTATTCCAAAAGAACAAAAACATGGTGTAGAGACACCTGTTATGCTTCCTTTTTATCAGTATGTAAAATTAAGTCCAGTTGGATCAGCAAGTGATTGGACTATAAATGGAGATACATATACTCAAGAAATAAAGTTTGAATTAAGCGGAGATAACATAATTAACTTGTCTAAGTCTTACATTCAGTATGATCTTGTTATTAGAACTACACAAATTAAAAGTACTGTAAAAGGATGGACTGGTGATAAAACTAGTGATAAAGATAGTTATCCTAATTTTATTAAAGGATTAAAAGAAGGTTTTGGTATTGCTTCATTCAGAATATGCAATCAGACAGGTACAGATTTAGTTAGAGTTGATGATAGTTATGAACCATATCGTATATTTATGGATGAAATTGTTCGTAAAAGACCAGATCAATATTATCAAGCAAATTATTATGATGGCATACAATTAAAATGGAATGATATAATAAAAGATAAAGTTATAGAAGATGAAGCTGAGTTTCAAATACCATGGAATAATAATAATAAAATATCAAATTCTGACGGTGATCATTATACATATGATAATGAGCCAGAATTTAGATTACATGTTAAAATACCTTTAGGAAGATTTTATAATACATTTGCAGCAATGAAAAGTGATGTATTCTTTGCAGAACGTATGTATATATGTATTAAATTCCAAACTATTGATAAATTTGGTCCATTTAAATCTTATGCTAATAAAGCTACTTTTAAAACAGCTGGAGATGCTTTAGATAATGCATGTACTTTTAGAACACCAGAAGTTGTTGAAAATAACATAAAAATAGAAAATATGAGATTTTATGCATATTATAATAAGGATAGTCAATGCAATAACAATACTAAAAACTATTGTTTATCTAAACCAATACAATTCAATGATTTTAGATGTCATCAAGTTTCTTATAGTTCTCCTAATGGAATATTCAATTATAGTTTTACATTGAATAGTTCTAATGGACCATTTTTAAGATTTATTATTTATAGACCATGGGATGAAGACGATAGTAAATGGTTACGTATACCAGAAAATGCACAATTTAGATGGATGATAAACGACTTTGTTCATCAACCAGATTATGCTTTAATGCAATATTATGATAGTTATATGATGGTACAAGATTATTTTAAAGACTCATGGTATGATGTTTTCAGACAAGATAAAAGTTTCAATGAGAAATTTTTCGAAATTTTAAACTTTGGTTCAAGAGATTTAGATAATATTAAGAATCAAGCAGGTAGACCTTTAGCTGCTGATTTAAAAATTACTTTTGAAATTAGTTGTCCTGGAGATCCAGCATTTACAACACATAGAATATGTCATAAATTTTATATTATTACAGGTAGATTATGTACTATTAATGGAAGTGGTATTGTTAGTGTTGTTTAAATAACTATTCTCTTTATTCTTCTTATATTACTTATATCGACTATTTCTATTATTCTTTTTGTCTTTTAATATTTCTTATATTAAATAAATGCAACTTGAAAAAATAAACGATATTACAATAAACCCTGTAGAGTCTGTTGAAAAAATAAAAAAGAAAAAGGGTAAAAAATCTGTTGTTGGTTATGATTACTTTTCAGAACCTTTCTGCAATATTTTTGTATTAGCTAAGAAAAATTCTGGTAAAACAACTTTAATTTTTAATATGATTCAACACCTGTTATTATCCAAAAGTGATCAAGTTGTTTATTTCTTTGTTGGTACAATAACAAAAGATATAATTTATGAAAAAATAACAGATATGTTGAAATATAATGAAATAGAGTATCACTGTTATGATAGTATAGTAGATGATGAAAGAATAAACGTTTTAGATGCTGTATTAGAAAATATAAAAGAAGTAGATAAAAAGAATTTTGACTATCCTGAAAATATATTTATTTTTGATGATATATCTTATGACTTATGCAATAGATCTATTTCAAAGTTATTAAAGTCTAATAGACATTATAAAAGTAAAGTAATTATTTCAAGTCAATATATAACTGATATAACACCTAGTTCTAGGTTACAACTTGACTATTGCTTAGTTTTTAAGAATCTTTCCCAAGCTAATTTAAAGAACTTATATCATAGTTTAAATATATGGATAGATTTTAATAAGTTCAAAGATCTTTATAAAACAGCTACTACTTATAACAATCATTCTTTCTTATACATAGACAACGTAACGCATGAATTTAGAATAAATTTCGATTTAAAATTTAATAATATTAATAGTGATATTAGTGATAGTGATATTGATACTGATATTTCTAATAATTCTGATAGTGAATAATATATGTAATTATTTAATAATAATGTTTTTTATTATTTTTATTTTATTTTTATTTATTTTTTCTTATTGTCAATATAACATAAATATGTTTGGACATGTAGCAAAAAAAATAGCTGTATCTAGTAGTGGAGATATAGGAGCAGTGAGTAAGGAATTAACTAAGATTGAAAATATGATTGAAGAACAAAATACTAAAATGCCAGATGTTACAGTATTAGCATCTAAAGAAGATGTTAAAGATGTTGTAAAGAAAGATGATATTATTGGATTAGC
Source organism: Proteromonas lacertae (assembly GCA_002245135.1). NCBI lineage: Eukaryota > Bigyra > Opalinata > Proteromonadidae > Proteromonas > Proteromonas lacertae. Next base: position 38,104 of record NGBS01000054.1, read on the forward strand.
TACAACTAAACATGTGATACAAATTCAACGTTATATAGCTCAAGGATTAACTCCTATTGGATATCCAACATTATGTGGAAGACAAATGGTTTCATTCTCTTTTACTGTTTGGAACTTTGATAAGACATATTCAAGTTCTCACATAATTCATTTAGATTTTTATCCTAATTTTATACTTTTTAAGATCAAACAACCTATTATTTTCTATCAAGATGTTAGTAATTATGGTAAATTTGAAATCAAAAGATTAGATGATTGGAATATACCAAATGAATCATATAAAAATAGTTTAAATGAATATCTTGATTTAATAGATGTAGGTGGAGGTATGGGTTTAGAAATTATAGTAAATGATAGAGGTTCTAATATTTTACGATCTATATATTTAAACGAACAAACTGATCATACTAATATGCATTTTGGTGTTCAATATATGAATACAGAAGAAGGAATTTTTGAAATTCCTATTCAAACTTGTTATATTTATACAAACAGAAATTATAAAGGTGAAACATTTTAATAGTAGTAGTAATTAGTAATTAGTAATTAGTAATAATTAGTATTAATTAAACTAATTCTTTTTATACTTCTTGTTTACATTATTTTGTCTATTATTAGTATTAAAATCATTAGCAGAACCATATGTTTCTCTTTTAACACTTAAATTCAAATTAGGTGTTGTAGGTTCTGTATCTGCATTCTCTAAATCATCATCATCATCATTAATAGCAGAATTATTAGGTGCTACAATTCCAGATTCTGATTCTAAATTACTAACATCTTCTATAAGTTTAGTAGATGGTGTTAAATCCACAATACTAGAATCCAACTCAAATTTAGGATAAATATAAAAGTTACCTACACCATCTTTAGATTGAATCACAGAAAATTGTCTGATTCTTACATCAAATTCACACCAATGAAGTCTACCTTCCATAATATTATAACCTTTTGAATCCCAACTCCAAACATTAACTTTAGGAGATTCCATGTTTTCTTTAGGGAACTTGAAATAAAGCTTATTTCCCCACTTCATAATCAACTCCAATAAATCTGGATCGTTCTTGAATTCGGAATACATCTGATTAATAATCCCAATATATAATTTGTTTAATGGTTGGACCACTTCCTTCTGTAAATTTCTTATAGCTACATTATTATATGTCTGCACCTTAATTCTATTAAAGGATAACAAATGATAATTAGTTTTTGCTTCTACTTGTTTATATTTACCTTGGAATGTTAAGTAAGCTATATTAACTTGTGGTAAGCTTACATAAACATTCTCTTTATCTATTTGATAGGTGACAGACATAAAAGATATTCTCAACCAATGAATTACTAATTACAAGTGGTCCAATAGAAATTCAAAATAAAGATCATGTGAGGCTTTTAGTTATTTAGTCGTTTCAAAATTTAAAAATAAGTTAATTTCAAATATATATAGATATATAAAATGAAATAATTTTAATTAATATTAATTAATTGTAAATTTAAAAATAAGCAACTATTTCTGTATTTTGAATTGTGCTTATTGTATTAAATATATGATAACATAACTTATCATAAAGATCCCATTCTCTCTCTGTTTTACATACACATATAAAATTACTTCTATTTTCTGAAGATATTTCAAATAATGCTTTCACTGTTTGATTTAAACTTCTTATAATAATACCATATGGAGTACTTGCATTTTCACATAATCTAATAATAGGATCTATATGTCTTACACAGAAATTAATCTTTTGACTATTACATAGATTGAATATATTACATTCACTTGGATTCTCTAAAAGTACAAGTTTCCACATAAGTAGTATATTTTCTATTTGCTGAGGTGATGCTATGTTTACATGACCAGTAATCTCATTACAACCACCTATAGGTAATTCATTTACTGATCTACTTTGACTTAACTTCTTTAATATATCTTCTGCCTCCTGGTTAATTCTTTCTGCTTCAGATAAATTTAATGAAGGTACTTCATTTCTTATAGGCTCATTAGATTTATTAGATTCTGCATTTGGCGCGTTAGCTACAGAAGGTGTTTTATATACAGCCTGGTTGTTAGTATCACTTTGCATAGGCTCCCATATACTTTTTGTTGACATAATAATAACAATAACAAAAAAAAATAGCAAAAAATAAAATTTAATAAAAATATTACTCAGAATCTGAGAGATTTTCAACCAAGTCGCTTTCTCGGTTTTCGGAACCGGCTTTAGAACCGTCCTTTTTGACTAAATGCTTCCTAAATGGAGCTAATGAGTTTAATAAAGCATTTGTTATATTTTTTCTTTTACCTTTTATTATTATTATATCATCTTTATTTTTATCTTGCATATCATCATCATCGCTAGATGCGTATTCATCCTCCTCCTCTTCAGATTCTGTTGGCTCATATGACTCATCATCATCGTCATCGTTAGTTATGAAACCTATTAAGTTACCTTCTGAATCGACATCTGATGCATTTTCATCATCTTCAGAATCGTATGAATCCTCGTCGTCTGAACCTCCACAACCTTCAGCTTCTCCATAGAAGTAATCCATCATATCCTCATAATCCTGTTCAGCATTACGCTTTCTTTTCTTAGCAGTTATATTTTCTAAGTTATGGTCTGGATTATCACTCAAATCATCGTCTACTATGTTAAATATGATGCATAGTAGTTTGGAACTTTTTGTTATTATTGTTAGAACTCATTTTATATTATTACAAAAGAAAAAACAAAGAATAGTTATTATTAAAAGTATAACAGATATTTATATTATGGTTATTTATGAAGGTATGTCTTGCATTAATACTTCGTCAGCCATTTGATTTAATATTCTTAATGCTTCTCGATATGTGCCTGGATTCAATGTTGATAATAATTGTCTAACATCTGGTGGTATTTGTTGAAGAATTTGTTGTAATTCTTGTTCATTTTGTTGCTGTTGTTGCTGTTGTTGAGGTGTTTGTATATATACAGGATTATGACCATCTGCTTGTGGAGCAACACCACTTTGAAATTGATAATCTGGAATAGGACCTTCTGACATTTTATTCTTTTATTGATTGATTGAATATATAATGCTTATAGATATAATAAACATAATAGAAGTTATTTCTTATTATCATATTTTTAAAATAGTTTTATTTATTATGGTAAAAAGAAGAAGCAGTAAAAGAAAATGTTGCAGAAGATATGTTATAGGAAAAGGTAAGTTTTGGGATGGTGTGAAAGGCTTTTTAAAGAAAACTAAGATATTGTCTACAGCTGCTAGTTTAATACCTGGTGTAGGACCAGCACTAGGTAATGTAGTAAGTAATGTAGGTTATGGACGTAAGAGAAGAAGAAGAAGTAGAAGAGGTGGTGCTACTAATTGGTCAGAAATAATTAAAAAATATGGCAATAAATCAGGAAATAAGTTATTAGTGAGAAAAACTGTAGGTGGACCTTCTTCTTGTCTTAGAAAAGAAGGAATTTCCAACAGGTGGTGGTAGAAGAAGAAGAAGAAGAAGATATAGAAGAAGAAGTAATAGTACTAAAAACTTAGATAATCGTTATATAGATAATAAAGATAGAGTTCTCTAAAATAATTATTCTACTTATTTCTTACTTTTTTCATCTTTTTTTAAAATAACATAATCAAAATGGTTTTAGGCGGTAGAAGACATCGTAGAAGACATGCTAGAAGAGGTAGACGTAGAAGAGGTGGTTCTTTAAAGTCAATATGGGGTAAGATCAAAAGTGGTGCAAGCAAGGCCTTCAATTGGGCAAAAGACCACAAAATAGCCTCTAAAGTGGCTAGAGAGTTAGGCTACAATGATGTAGGCAATGGCTTAGCTATGATGGGCTTAGGAAGAAGAAGAAGACATAGAAGAAGAGGAGGTGCCAGATTGCCTTTTAATGGAGGCGCTAACCAACAAGCATTATTAAGTGCATATTTGAAAACTAAAGTGCCTGGAGCATAAAAAATAATATTGCTAATAATGTTTATTATTATTATATTACTATTATTATTATTTGTTTGATTATTATTATTATTATTATTTTTCATAAATAAAATAAAATAAAATATATATTATGAGTGATAGCGAACAAGACTCTCAATCACAAGGATCTTATTCTTCTGAATCAGAGGAAGAGGATGATAGAATGAGTTATTCATCTGAAAGTACTGAGTCAGGAGATGATGATCTCGATAAAATTTAAAATGATTCTGACAATGCTCTCTTATATGAGACAATTAAAACTTATTTAAAAACAGAACATCCAGATGAATATGTTCAATATAAAGATAAAATAAAAAATATTGTTGGAAATGGTAATAATAATAATAGTAATAGCAAATCTAAAAAGTCTAAAAAATATAGTGAAAAACCTAAAAGAAAAGGTGTTAAGGATATAGAAATTAGAAAATCTAAGCATAGTCATTCTGGAGGTAAGAGTAATAAATTAGATGAACCTCCTAGTAAAAGAGGTCGTGGAAGACCAAAAAAAGGTGAAGATAGTGTTCCTTTATCTAGAATGACAAAGAAAGAATTACAAGCATATTGTAATGAAGTACAAGAAAATTATCTAAATATGAAAAGAAATATATGAAATCAAAAATTAATAATAATAATAAAAAAGATAAAAATGATAAAGAAGAAAAAATGAAAGAAGAAAAAAAGGAAGAAGAAGAAGAAAGTGATGTTATTATTCCTAATGATATTAATGGAAGAGAAATTGTAACTACTCCTATTGATCCTTATTATATCTAAAATCTTTATTTTGACTATTATTTTTATTTCTCTTTTTGCTTTTGTATTTTGTATTAAATAAATAAAAATATGCGTAAATATCTTAAAAAGAACATACAACGCTTAATTAAAAAGAAAATAACAAAGAAAATTAGAGGTAAGAAAGAAATTCTACATATGATCATAACAGATATTATCAAAATTTATATCAAAACTATTTAACATCAACAGCAAAAGATGAAGTAGAAAATAGAAATAATTTAAGAGATGAACAAATAGAACAAATAAAACATAAAATAGGTAAATTAAATGAAGCTAAAAAGATGAAAATAATTCTGAAATTAAAAAATTATCTCTTATGCAAGAAATGTTAGAAAGGGATAGAATAAAAGATCAGCAATATGTTAGCGATTTAAAAATAGGTAATAATTTAGCAAATCCTATAGCTACCAACCAAAGAGAATTAGACGACCAACATTTATTTGGCTCAATGATGTATCAGTCCATGAATAGACCAAACTATTTTGACTATGCTAAGAAATTGGCTCAGGCAAGAGAAGAAATTTCTAAATTAGATCCAACAGGAGCTGATAGTAGAAAAGGTTTTAAAGATAGAGTTATGAAAAAATTAAATAATATGTTAACCGATGATGTATAGAAATAATAATAATAATAATATAATAATATATATTATAATATACTTTATTATAATATTCTTCTTTTTGATAATATTTTTATTTTTGATTATTCTATTTTTCT
>NGBS01000620.1:0-23830 GCA_002245135.1 Proteromonas lacertae
TCATATATTTCCACAATGCCATAGCTATAATATAGAGAATAAAGACTAAGACGCTTAGAAATATGTTAAAATAATCGTTTTCCATTCAAAACAGAGTTTTTTAAAAGTAATTGAACAATTTAATTTAAAAATTTAACAAAAAAACAAAATAAAACTATAAAAGACATATTAATACATATAACCATTATTCAAACTATCATTAATAGATTGTTGTAACTCATATAACATTCATCACGTGCGATATCATTAATGCTATCAAGAGATAGATTGCTATTACTATTACTTTCTCTATTATTTAGAGAATAAAGTGTATTATAATTACTATTTATTACTTTTGATGTGTTTTTAATAAGTGTCTCAGATGGGATTATCTTCTTGACTTGTTCATTTAGATTAATTATCTTCTTTAATTGTTGTTGAATATTTTGTTGGTTTTCTATAATCCTTTTTTGACCCATAGTCCTCTTCTCTTTGTTATTAAAACTTCTAATGAATGATGATGATGAGAATGGAGGTAAATTGTTCTCATCTATTGCGAATTCTTTACTTAAGTCTCTAAACCATAAGCCTTTTTTAAGCCTTTCTTCTACATCGCATTGATACTCTGGATCAATGTACTGTAGTATATATCTAATTTCGTTGTATGTGAGTTCAGACTTCATACCAGAGATGTAATTATAAAGTTTAGTTCTAGTGGGAGATCTAATTTTACCATCATTTCTGAAACATCGCATTATTATATGCTTATCTAAGTTATTCAAACATAGATTAACCTTTTTAGATTGCTTAGAATTTTCTACGCTCATTGTATAAACAGAAATTAAAGATATTAAATTGTGCAAAAATGCTTATAATATTAATAATGCTTATTATGCTTATTTCTTCAATTTCGGTTCACACATTTATATAAAAACAAATGATTCCTTATGAACATCGTACTTATTACCTTAATTCTGATATGGTATCTTCTGCTAATCAGTTTTCTACTAAGTATAAAAAAGTTTTGCATTTACCTGCATTCGATGAAGATTATTCTGACATTTCATTGAAAGACTGTGTTATTCCAAATAGTTTTCCTACTATACAAGAGGATACTAATGACACTTTCAGTATATTCATAGATTTACAAGTTAATCCAAGTTATGGATCTTATAAATTTGATAGAGATGAATTATATAAAGGAGTTAAAATACCAGAAGGTTTTTATACTCAAGATCAAATACTTAAGATTATTAACAATGTATTCAAAGATATTACATTAAAAGATTTTATGCCTTATAATGAAGAAGTATTATCAGAGGATGATAAGAATATGCAAATGTTTATAGGTGATGTATTTGAAATAGATGATAAAGATGATTTTCAAACTAATCACTTACAAATAGTTGGTAAAACAACAGTCTTATATGATCCTGTTAAGAAGTAGTGGTAAATATAGTTATCCAATATGTTTGGATTAAAACTATTAAAATAGTTACTAAAGATTTAGCATATAAATATTTTGGTATATCAAAGAAAGGTTATTTTGATTGTTATAATCCAGAAGGTAATATTAAATTTGAACCAGGTATGATTAAAGATAATAAAGAAAGATATATTGAAAGACAATTACCATTAGTTCAATTACCTTTCAGACCTACTTTAATATGGGTTACTTCCATTACTATTAGAATGGATATAGTAAATATAGACCAAGATAGTCATGTTTTAGATAGTATTCCTATAACAAATCCTGAATCAAGTTTTATCACTTATCAGAATTATGATATTTTTAATACTAGTAAAAAGTTTAATAATACTTATAGTAATGGTCAGATCATTTTGCAGATTACACAGCAAAATGGTTATGAGTTGAATTTAGATAATATAGAGTTTTGTATGAGTATTGTTGTTTTTAAAAGAACTTAATTAATTTCTTTTTAATCTATTATTTCTTTGCTTAATATGTCTTTATCTATTCCTAAAGAACAAAAACATGGTGTAGAGACACCTGTTATGCTTCCTTTTTATCAGTATGTAAAATTAAGTCCAGTTGGATCAGCAAGTGATTGGACTATAAATGGGGATACATATACTCAAGAAATAAAGTTTGAATTAAGCGGAGATAACATAATTAACTTGTCTAAGTCTTACATTCAGTATGATCTTGTTATTAGAACTACACAAATTAAAAGTACTGTAAAAGGATGGACTGGTGATAAAACTAGTGATAAAGATAGTTATCCTAATTTTATTAAAGGATTAAAAGAAGGTTTTGGTATTGCTTCATTCAGAATATGCAATCAGACAGGTACAGATTTAGTTAGAGTTGATGATAGTTATGAACCATATCGTATATTTATGGATGAAATTGTTCGTAAAAGACCAGATCAATATTATCAAGCAAATTATTATGATGGCATACAATTAAAATGGAATGATATAATAAAAGATAAAGTTGTTCAAGATGAAGCTGAGTTTGCAAATACCATGGAATAATAATAATAAAATATCAAATTCTGACGGTGATCATTATACATATGATAATGAGCCAGAATTTAGATTACATGTTAAAATACCTTTAGGAAGATTTTATAATACATTTGCAGCAATGAAAAGTGATGTATTCTTTGCAGAACGTATGTATATATGTGTTAAATTCCAAACTATTGATAAATTTGGTCCATTTAAATCTTATGCTCTTAAAGCTACTTATAAAACAGCTGGCGATACTTTAGATAATGCATGTACTTTTAGAACACCAGAAGTTGTTGAAAATAACATAAAAATAGAAAATATGAGATTTTATGCATATTATAATAAGGATAGTCAATGCAATAACAATACTAAAAACTATTGTTTATCTAAACCAATACAATTCAATGATTTTAGATGTCATCAAGTTTCTTATAGTTCTCCTAATGGAATATTCAATTATAGTTTTACATTGAATAGTTCTAATGGACCATTTTTAAGATTTATTATTTATAGACCATGGGATGAAGACGATAGTAAATGGTTACGTATACCAGAAAATGCACAATTTAGATGGATGATAAACGACTTTGTTCATCAACCAGATTATGCTTTAATGCAATATTATGATAGTTATATGATGGTACAAGATTATTTTAAAGACTCATGGTATGATGTTTTCAGACAAGATAAAAGTTTCAATGAGAAATTTTTGAAATTTTAAACTTTGGTTCAAGAGATTTAGATAATATTAAGAATCAAGCAGGTAGACCTTTAGCTGCTGATTTAAAAATTACTTTTGAAATTAGTTGTCCTGGAGATCCAGCATTTACAACACATAGAATATGTCATAAATTTTATATTATTACAGGTAGATTATGTACTATTAATGGAAGTGGTATTGTTAGTGTTGTTTAAATAACTATTCTCTTTATTCTTCTTATATTACTTATATCGACTATTTCTATTATTCTTTTTGTCTTTTAATATTTCTTATATTAAATAAATGCAACTTGAAAAAATAAACGATATTACAATAAACCCTGTAGAGTCTGTTGAAAAAATAAAAAAGAAAAAGGGTAAAAAATCTGTTGTTGGTTATGATTACTTTTCAGAACCTTTCTGCAATATTTTTGTATTAGCTAAGAAAAATTCTGGTAAAACAACTTTAATTTTTAATATGATTCAACACCTGTTATTATCCAAAAGTGATCAAGTTGTTTATTTCTTTGTTGGCACAATAACAAAAGATATAATTTATGAAAAAATAACAGATATGTTGAAATATAATGAAATAGAGTATCATTGTTATGATAGTATAGTAGATGATGAAAGAATAAACGTTTTAGATGCTGTATTAGAAAATATAAAAGAAGTAGATAAAAAGAATTTTGACTATCCTGAAAATATATTTATTTTTGATGATATATCTTATGACTTATGCAATAGATCTATTTCAAAGTTATTAAAGTCTAATAGACATTATAAAAGTAAAGTAATTATTTCAAGTCAATATATAACTGATATAACACCTAGTTCTAGGTTACAACTTGACTATTGCTTAGTTTTTAAGAATCTTTCCCAAGCTAATTTAAAGAACTTATATCATAGTTTAAATATATGGATAGATTTTAATAAGTTCAAAGATCTTTATAAAACAGCTACTACTTATAACAATCATTCTTTCTTATACATAGACAACGTAACGCATGAATTTAGAATAAATTTCGATTTAAAATTTAATAATATTAATAGTGATATTAGTGATAGTGATAATCTGATACTGATATTTCTAATAATAATTCTGATAGTGAATAATATATGTTATTATTTAATAATAATGTTTTTTATTATTTTTATTTTATTTTTATTTATTTTTTCTTATTGCCAATATAACATAAATATGTTTGGACATGTAGCAAAAAAAATAGCTGTATCTAGTAGTGGAGATATAGGAGCAGTGAGTAAGGAATTAACTAAGATTGAAAATATGATTGAAGAACAAAATACTAAAATGCCAGATGTTACAGTATTAGCATCTAAAGAAGATGTTAAAGATGTTGTAAAGAAAGATGATATTATTGGATTAGCAACAACTAAACATGTGATACAAATTCAACGTTATATAGCTCAAGGATTAACTCCTATTGGATATCCAACATTATGTGGAAGACAAATGGTTTCATTCTCTTTTACTGTTTGGAACTTTGATAAGACATATTCAAGTTCTCACATAATTCATTTAGATTTTTATCCTAATTTTATACTTTTTAAGATCAAACAACCTATTATTTTCTATCAAGATGTTAGTAGTTATGGTAAATTTGAAATCAAAAGATTAGATGATTGGAATATACCAAATGAATCATATAAAAATAGTTTAAATGAATATCTTGATTTAATAGATGTAGGTGGAGGTATGGGTTTAGAAATTATAGTAAATGATAGAGGTTCTAATATTTTACGATCTATATATTTAAACGAACAAACTGATCATACTAATATACATTTTGGTGTTCAATATATGAATACAGAAGAAGGAATTTTTGAAATTCCTATTCAAACTTGTTATATTTATACAAACAGAAATTATAAAGGTGAAACATTTTAATAGTAGTAGTAATTAGTAATTAGTAATTATAATTAGTAATAATTAGTATTAATTAAACTAATTCTTTTTATACTTCTTGTTAACATTATTCTGTCTATTATTATTATTATTAAAATCATTAGCAGAACCATATGTTTCTCTTTTAACACTTAAATTCAAATTAGGTGTTGTTGGTTCTGTATCTGCATTCTCTAAATCATCATCATCATCATTAATAGCAGAATTATTAGGTGCTACAATTCCAGATTCTGATTCTAAATTACTAACATCTTCTATAAGTTTAGTAGATGGTGTTAAATCCACAATACTAGAATCCAACTCAAATTTAGGATAAATATAAAAGTTACCTACACCATCTTTAGATTGAATCACAGAAAATTGTCTGATTCTTACATCAAATTCACACCAATGAAGTCTACCTTCCATAATATTATAACCTTTTGAATCCCAACTCCAAACATTAACTTTAGGAGATTCCATGTTTTCTTTAGGGAACTTGAAATAAAGCTTATTTCCCCACTTCATAATCAACTCCAATAAATCTGGATCGTTCTTGAATTCGGAATACATCTGATTAATAATCCCAATATATAATTTGTTTAATGGTTGGACCACTTCCTTCTGTAAATTTCTTATAGCTACATTATTATATGTCTGCACCTTAATTCTATTAAAGGATAACAAATGATAATTAGTTTTTGCTTCTACTTGTTTATATTTACCTTGGAATGTTAAGTAAGCTATATTAACTTGTGGTAAGCTTACATAAACATTCTCTTTATCTATCTGATAGGTGACAGACATAAAAGATATTCTCAACCAATGAATTACTAATTACAAGTGGTCCAATAGAAATTCAAAATAAAGATCATGTGAGGCTTTTAATTATTTAGTCGTTTCAAAATTTAAAAATAAGTTAATTTCAAATATATATAATAAATGAAATAATTTTAATTAATATTAATTAATTGTAAATTTAAAAATAAGCAACTATTTCTGTATTTTGAATTGTGCTTATTGTATTAAATATATGATAACATAACTTATCATAAAGGTCCCATTCTCTCTCTGTTTTACATACACATATAAAATTACTTCTATTTTCTGAAGATATTTCAAATAATGCTTTCACTGTTTGATTTAAACTTCTTATAATAATACCATATGGAGTACTTGCATTTTCACATAATCTAATAATAGGATCTATATGTCTTACACAGAAATTAATCTTTTGACTATTACATAGATTGAATATATTACATTCACTTGGATTCTCTAAAAGTACAAGTTTCCACATAAGTAGTATATTTTCTATTTGCTGAGGTGATGCTATGTTTACATGACCAGTAATCTCATTACAACCACCTATAGGTAATTCATTTACTGATCTACTTTGACTTAGCTTCTTTAATATATCTTCTGCCTCCTGGTTAATTCTTTCTGCTTCAGATAAATTTAATGAAGGTACTTCATTTCTTATAGACTCATTAGATTTATTAGATTCTGCATTTGGCGCGTTAGCTACAGAAGGTATTTTATATACAGCCTGGTTGTTAGTATCACTTTGCATAGGCTCCCATATACTTTTTGTTGACATAATAATAATAATAACAAAAAAAAATAGCAAAAAATAAAATTTAATAAAAATATTACTCAGAATCTGAGAGATTTTCAACTAAGTCGACTTTCTCGGTTTTCGGAACCGGCTTTAGAACCGTCCTTTTTGACTAAATGCTTCCTAAATGGAGCTAATGAGTTTAATAAAGCATTTGTTATATTTTTTCTTTTACCTTTTATTATTATTATATCATCTTTATTTTTATCTTGCATATCATCATCATCGCTAGATGCGTATTCATCCTCCTCCTCTTCAGATTCTGTTGGCTCATATGACTCATCATCATCGTCATCGTTAGTTATGAAACCTATTAAGTTACCTTCTGAATCGACATCTGATGCATTTTCATCATCTTCAGAATCGTATGAATCCTCGTCGTCTGAACCTCCACAACCTTCAGCTTCTCCATAGAAGTAATCCATCATATCCTCATAATCCTGTTCAGCATTACGCTTTCTTTTCTTAGCAGTTATATTTTCTAAGTTATGGTCTGGATTATCACTCAAATCATCATCTACTATGTTAAATATGTGCATAGTAGTTTGGAACTTTTTGTTATTATTGTTAGAACTCATTTTATATTATTACAAAAGAAAAAACAAAGAATAGTTATTATTAAAAGTATAACAGATATTTATATTATGGTTATTTATGAAGGTATGTCTTGCATTAATACTTCGTCAGCCATTTGATTTAATATTCTTAATGCTTCTCGATATGTGCCTGGATTCAATGTTGATAATAATTGTCTAACATCTGGTGGTATTTGTTGAAGAATTTGTTGTAATTCTTGTTCATTTTGTTGCTGTTGTTGCTGTTGTTGAGGTGTTTGTATATATACAGGATTATGACCATCTGCTTGTGGAGCAACACCACTTTGAAATTGATAATCTGGAATAGGACCTTCTGACATTTTATTCTTTTATTGATTGATTGAATATATAATGCTTATAGATATAATAAACATAATAGAAGTTATTTCTTATTTCATATTTTTAAAATAGTTTTATTTATTATGGTAAAAAGAAGAAGCAGTAAAAGAAAATGTTGCAGAAGATATGTTATAGGAAAAGGTAAGTTTTGGGATGGTGTGAAAGGCTTTTTAAAGAAAACTAAGATATTGTCTACAGCTGCTAGTTTAATACCTGGTGTAGGACCAGCACTAGGTAATGTAGTAAGTAATGTAGGTTATGGACGTAAGAGAAGAAGAAGAAGAAGTAGAAGAGGTGGTGCTACTAATTGGTCAGAAATAATTAAAAAATATGGCAATAAATCAGGAAATAAGTTATTAGTGAGAAAAACTGTAGGTGGACCTTCTTCTTGTCTTAGAAAAGAAGGAATTTCAACAGGTGGTAGAAGAAGAAGAAGAAGAAGATATAGAAGAAGAAGTAATAGTACTAAAAACTTAGATAATCGTTATATAGATAATAAAGATAGAGTTCTCTAAAATAATTATTCTACTTATTTCTTACTTTTTTCATCTTTTTTTAAAATAACATAATCAAAATGGTTTTAGGTGGTAGAAGACATCGTAGAAGACATGCTAGAAGAGGTAGACGTAGAAGAGGTGGTTCTTTAAAGTCAATATGGGGTAAGATCAAAAGTGGTGCAAGCAAGGCCTTCAATTGGGCAAAAGACCACAAAATAGCCTCTAAAGTGGCTAGAGAGTTAGGCTACAATGATGTAGGCAATGGCTTAGCTATGATGGGCTTAGGAAGAAGAAGAAGACATAGAAGAAGAGGAGGTGCCAGATTGCCTTTTAATGGAGGTGCTAACCAACAAGCATTATTAAGTGCATATTTGAAAACTAAAGTGCCTGGAGCATAAAAAATAATATTGCTAATAATGTTTATTATTATTATATTACTATTATTATTATTTGTTTGATTATTATTATTATTATTATTTTTCATAAATAAAATAAAATAAAATATATATTATGAGTGATAGCGAACAAGACTCTCAATCACAAGGATCTTATTCTTCAGAATCAGAGGAAGAGGATGATAGAATGAGTTATTCATCTGAAAGTACTGAGTCAGGAGATGATGATCTCGATAAAATTAAAAATGATTCTGACAATGCTCTCTTATATGAGACAATTAAAACTTATTTAAAAACAGAACATCCAGATGAATATGTTCAATATAAAGATAAAATAAAAAATATTGTTGGAAATGGTAATAATAATAATAGTAATAGCAAATCTAAAAAGTCTAAAAAATATAGTGAAAAACCTAAAAGAAAAGGTGTTAAGGATATAGAAATTAGAAAATCTAAGCATAGTCATTCTGGAGGTAAGAGTAATAAATTAGATGAACCTCCTAGTAAAAGAGGTCGTGGAAGACCAAAAAAAGGTGAAGATAGTGTTCCTTTATCTAGAATGACAAAGAAAGAATTACAAGCATATTGTAATGAAGTACAAGAAAAATTATCTAAATATGAAAAGAAATATATGAAATCTAAAATTAATAATAATAATAAAAAAGATAAAAATGATAAAGAAGAAAAAATGAAAGAATGAAAAAAAGGAAGAAGAAGAAGAAAGTGATGTTATTATTCCTAATGATATTAATGGAAGAGAAATTGTAACTACTCCTATTGATCCTTATTATATCTAAAATCTTTATTTTGACTATTATTTTTATTTCTCTTTTTGCTTTTGTATTTTGTATTAAATAAATAAAAATATGCGTAAATATCTTAAAAAGAACATACAACGCTTAATTAAAAAGAAAATAACAAAGAAAATTAGAGGTAAGAAGAAAAATTCTACATATGATCATAACAGATATTATCAAAATTTATATCAAAACTATTTAACATCAACAGCAAAAGATGAAGTAGAAAATAGAAATAATTTAAGAGATGAACAAATAGAACAAATAAAACATAAAATAGGTAAATTAAATGAAGCTAAAAAAGATGAAAATAATTCTGAAATTAAAAAATTATCTCTTATGCAAGAAATGTTAGAAAGGGATAGAATAAAAGATCAGCAATATGTTAGCGATTTAAAAATAGGTAATAATTTAGCAAATCCTATAGCTACCAACCAAAGAGAATTAGACGACCAACATTTATTTGGCTCAATGATGTATCAGTCCATGAATAGGCCAAACTATTTTGACTATGCTAAGAAATTGGCTCAGGCAAGAGAAGAAATTTCTAAATTAGATCCAACAGGAGCTGATAGTAGAAAAGGTTTTAAAGATAGAGTTATGAAAAAATTAAATAATATGTTAACCGATGATGTATAGAAATAATAATAATAATAAATATAATATATATTATAATATACTTTATTATAATATTCTTCTTTTTGATAATATTTTTATTTTTGATTATTCTATTTTTCTATTTTTTTTTTTAATATTTTCTAATGCCTGTTATTAAACAAGTTAGAACACGTAAACATAAACAACATAATAAAAATAATAATAAAAAGAGAAAGATACAGTATGACGATGAAATAAATAGTGAGGAAAATGAATTATATAATCAATCTAATCTAAGACAAAAATTGAAATCTCTAATAGACAAAAAATTATCTAGTAATAAAAAAATAAAGTTAGATTTATCAAATTTAGCTAATCCTACAGCTAATGTAGATAAAGATTTAGCTGATTCTGCTAATACACAATTAGAACTATATGATTCTACTCTATTAAATAAATTTAGGCAAGATAGACCTGTTAATCCAAATATTAATGCTACAGAAAATAATTATATGTCTGATGAAGATAAATATAAATTATATATGTCTCAAATAACAGACCAATTTGGAAGATATTATAAAAATATTGGGCAATTTAATAAACCATATAGTAATTATTATGGAGATCCTACTAACTTAACTTCTCAATATCAAAACCCTTTTATACAAAATCCACTAAATACTTTTTATCAAAATGATCAAGGTGAGTGGATTAACTCTAATACTTATATACAAAATCAGCCAAATCCTGCTGCTTATAATACAGGTTCTTATGTTAACAGTCAACGATGGGTAAATAATCAAAATGGTCAAGAATATAATGAAAAAGCAGCAGAATGGCAACAAAAATATACTTTAGAAAAAAAGGAAAAAGAAGATTTAGCATCAAAAGTAAATCAAATGTCTGAAGAAAAGAAACAGTGGTTTAGTAATAAACTATTTAAGTGGTTTGAAGATCATGGTATAACTTCTGCTGCTAAATTTATGTATTGGGGATTAAGTACTGCTATGTTAACTGTATTTAGTGGAAGTCTTAGTGCTATTATAAATTTAATACCTATGCCTTTCGGTATGAACCAGTTTATAGGTGGTATATTGTTATATAATCCAACCTTAATGCATAAAATATTTGGTTTTGATGAAGAAAAAGTTGTAATATCTGGTTGGGCTAATATATTATTACAAGGTATGTGGAATAGACTATATCATAATTTATGGAACTGGTTAACATCTTCATCTGGTAATACAAGTATATGGACTACTAGTAGCTAATAGTATAAGTGACTCTTGGCATGGTTTTTGGAATGGTGTTAAAAATATATGGAATAGAATATTAGGAAGAGGAAGTAGTTCAGCAACAACTACAACAGTTGCAAATAATACAACTACTGCTACTAATACAACTGCAAATGCTACAGACACCGGCGCGTGTGCTAATCCAGCTTATCCATATACAAACTCTACGCAACCTGCCCATGTTTCCAACACAACTCTACCAGCTTATGACTATACAGAAAATGAATATGCTAATAATGTTTTAGGAAATTACTCTAGTAGAATTACAGGTAAATATGCTGATAAAATGATTCAGAAATATATAGGACCTTCACAGCAACCTCCAGTTGTAAATGTACCTCCTCCTCCACCTCCTCCTCCTCCTCCTCAACCTAGTCAACCTGAACCAACAGTTTCACAACCACCACCACCTTTAGCTATAGCACCTCCACCTCCAGATAATGGAACTTGTCCAATTCCAGACCAAGGTTATTGTTATACTCAGAATAATCTAATAGCTCCTCCACCTCCTCATAATCCACCACCATTAGTTACAAATCCTCCACTTCCTCAACCACAAAGTGTATTAAGAAATAGATTTAGACCTCATTTAAGAGGTAATAATAATAATAATATTAAACCACCACAAGTAATAGATGTAACAAACCCTGTAAATCCTCCATTAATAGCACCTCCACCACCTAGACCATTTAAAGATACTCCTAATCTAATAAGCACAACAGCTAAAAACTATTTAGCACTTAAAAATGTAGACGCAAATAAGTTATATTACAATGCAGGTTTAAGTAGTCAACAAATAAATCAATTTTATCCTTTATATGGTGATTCTTATATGGATTATAAAGAATACGCAGTAAATCCTGATTTAATTCCTAACGATAATAGCGCATTTGGAAAAGCCTATAATTGGCTATTTCATAGTGACAGAAAGGAAGGAAGTGGTAGAAATATGTCACATAAAAATAAAAAGAAATTAAAGAATAAATTATTTAAGAGTATTATTGCAGAGTTAAATAGTAAGAATAAGATCCCACGGAGGCATCGCTGTCATCGTAGATTATTAAATAATAATAATAATAAAAAAATAGGAGGTGCAAATAATGTAACAGGTCAAAAAATAACAAATAATGATCCTAATACTTATGTAAGAGTTAGTAATAATGTTGAACAAGGTCAAAATTTTTTAGTTCCTAATCCTAATGCTACTGAAGATAATGGTTTATTAAATTATTTAGATTCTACCAACTTAACTCAGCAAAATAATTTGCCTGTAAATTTACATGATACATCTGCAGCATATAATTATAATTGGAATTGGTCTAATTTATTACCAAAATTAAGAACAGATGAAGATTTTAAAAAAATGAGATATCAAATAGCTCAAAATTATGGTCAGCAAATTCCTCGTTTTGATCCTTCTTATTATAATACTGGTTGGAATAATTTTATTTCTAATATGCCTTTTATGGGAAATTATAATGAAGTTTATATAAACCCTTCTAATCCTAGACAATATATAAAACCAGGATATTTTGATAATAAAACTGAGTTTGATAATAATTTTAAAACTTATGATATAGGATATAGTAGAATAACAGATCCTCTAGTACAATTAAATCCTAAAATTGCTAAATTATCAACAAGTGAATTAAAAAAGTATATGGGAGTACCTCAAAATATGACATTTTTAGATTATATATCTCAATTAGGAGATCCTGAAAAAGGTGATGCAAATTATGTGTATAAAAAGAATCCTTTAGTTATAGATTATACTAAAGAAAATGGTTATGCTGAAAATATTAAATTACAGCAAGAATTATTAAAAAATGAAGAAGCTGCTGCTTTGCATAATTGGTTAAATGAAATTAAGCCTAATGCAAATATAGATAAAATAAATCAATATCAACAATTATTTGGGCAATTAAGAAGTAGAGAATTATCTGATAGTGATATAGAAGAAAGAGCTAATTTATATACTTGGTTAAATAATGATCCAGAAGCTCTAAAAAAATTTCAAGGAATAAATCCAATAAATTATATAAAAATAGATAAAAATAAAATAATAGATGAAAAACAAGAAAGAATAAATAATTTAGTAAATGCTGCAAATAGTAAAACATCAATAAATTATGAGTTAAATAATAAATTATTAGGTCATGAAGTTCCTAGTGAATGGCAAAATGCTTCAAATGCTGAAAAATATGATATAGGAATAAGGTTATTAAATGATGCTTTATCTTCTTGGAAAGAGTTAGAAGGTAGTCAATTTTCTGAAGCTATGAAAAATATAAAATCTGGCGATTTAGTAGGTTTTACTTGGAATATAATTTTATGCTTAGATAATATATTAAAAATAATTCCATTATCCTATTATCATTTTAAAGACTATTTATATGGAGGTGTGACACATTCCAATATTGAAGTGGAATATTTCATGAAAAATGCCCATGCAATAATAGTAACATTATTAGCTTGGTGGGGATATAAGAAAGGTTATTATGGAATGAGAGGATTATTTTATATTTTTTGGTACTTTCTACCTCAATATTATAATATTATTAGAAGTATTTCTGGAAATAGATTACCTCCTATTGAGCAACTTTATAATATGGAATATAAAACTATAGAATCTTATTTGCCTGATTATATAAGGAATTCTAACTTACCACTTGGATTTATGTGGAATTTTGCAACCTCTTTCTTATTAGGAAACCATCCTTATTTACAATTTTTCTTATCTGCACTTCCTCAATTTAGTAAATTTGCCGCATTTGGCGAACCTAAATCATTCTGGGATTGGAAGAATTGGTTTCCTAAGTATCCTAAATCACCTTGGGATGTTAAAGGATTTATAGGATGGATAGGTTTTATAGGTGTCTTAATAACTGCAGGAGGTTCTATATTTGGATTATTAGATGCTGCAGGTTTATTTAAGTTTTTGAATGGTTTCTCACCTAATCAAAATATGATACCTAATCAAATACAATTAGCTAATAATGGAAATTTCATAACTAATTTACCTATAGATTTAACTAATTATGGAACAGCATACGCAAATGCTAATCAATTATATCATATATATAAAAATGGATTAGGTAGATATAATAAAAGAAAAAGACGGAGAATAATATCTCGTCGAAAAGTTTTATTAAACAAATTATCTCAAGATGCTCTTTCAAATTTTGATATAGAAGACATTATAAAAATTAGATATAAAAATTTTAATGGTCAATTTCAAGGTGTATTTTGTTGGGACGAATTAGTCCTCCCAATAAATACATCTAAAAATAGATGGGGAATAATAATTAACACTTTAAATACATCTGCAAAACCTGATGAAATAGGTCATTGGGTATCTCTTGTGATTGATAATGTTCATAACAATTTTTTATACTATGATTCTTTTGGAGAAAATCCAAAGAATTTTGAAACATTTAAAAATACTATTAAAAAATTTAAAAGAAACAAAAATAAAGAATATGAGTTAAAAGTTAATGCTATTCAAAATCAAAAGTCCACAACATCAAATTGTGGATTTTTTGCTATAAAATTTTTAGAAAATATATTAAAGAAAAATAAAAGTTTTAAGCAAAGTACTAATTTTAATACTCAGACTGGTGAAAAACAAATTGAATTATTTAAAAAGTCTTTCCAAAAAATATAAATATATATTATATAAAATATATATAAATATTTTTTATATTTACTGATATTCATAAAAATATTATTCTTTATTTCTGTATTTGTTTTAAATATTTTTGTTGTTTTTATTAGTTGTTTATTATTTTATATAATAATAGCAAACACTTACATAATTTTTTAATTATAATTAGTTAAAATGTCTGGAAATATTGGTGTTGATTATTCCTGTGTCAAAAAATACATGGAAGGCAAT
Organism: Proteromonas lacertae; assembly: GCA_002245135.1. Classification (NCBI taxonomy): domain Eukaryota; class Bigyra; order Opalinata; family Proteromonadidae; genus Proteromonas; species Proteromonas lacertae. The sequence continues at coordinate 15,092 of NGBS01000620.1, forward strand.
TATTATATTGCATATGAAGATACCCACAGTTGGAGTGGGTATCGAAATTGGATTTTCTTATTCAACACTTTTATGTGTTTAAAAATAGTTACTAATATGAATAGAGGTCAACATTTTTATACATGGTCTTGTGAAATTCCTTTTTATATTATGGATGAAAGATATTTCAAATTTTGTTTATTCCATAATCCTATCAAATTATATATTAAGGAACATAATAATAATCTCAAAAATAATATTAATTATATATGGACAACTATCAAATATAGTTGTGATTACAAAAATAAAGTAAATATACTAAAATTTTATATATGTGATGACAATCCAGAATATTATAGTTTATCCTTTGTTGCAAATCAAGAAATTTTTATTTATTTGAAAGATAAGTATATGGATGCAAAAAATCGTAAAACAAATACACGAAGTAAAATTAATTCATTATTCTGCAAAAATACTATTCCTCTTAATAAAATTTGGATGATAATACTATTTTTTATCAATATAGGAATTTAATAAATAAATACAAAATAATTTTTACTTCATCTAAAATCCAGATAAAATTTAATTCAAATAACAATGTATTAATTAATGATTTTCAATTTGATTTATATGATTATATGAAATATTTACCAACAACTTATATAATGAATTTACATAATAATATAGAATTTCAGAATCAATTTTTAGAAAATAATATAGTAACAATAGCTGTAACTAATTGTGATGAAATAAAATATGTTAATAGTAATATAAAAATATTTGCCAAATTCAGCACATTACATATTCAATTTACAGGTGATTTTCAAAAATTTTCAGAAGATGCTAAATCAAATAATGAAAAGTGGTATTTTCTAAAGAAAACAGAAATTAATATATATAGATGGTCTACATTCAAATATCCAGAAATTCCCTCATATGTGAATTCAGATAAAATAGAAAACTTATTGTATGAAGATGTTGATATAGAAAATGATAGTTCTAGTAGTGATAGTAGTAGTAGTAGTAGTAGTGATAATAGTGATCATGATAGTGATTATGAAGAAGATAGAAAATATAACAAAAGAAGAAGAGTTTCAAAAGAACACCATATTATTAAAGAAAAAAAAGAAACTCCAAAACCCAAAATTAAACAAGAAGAACCTCCTCCTCCTCCAGAAGAAGGAAATAATTTATCAAAAGTGCCTGTAAATAGCAGAGCACTTATTGAAATATCAGAACTTTAAATAATTAATTAATTAATTAATGGAATATATATATTATACTATTCCCTTTCTTTTGAGTCCTGGTCTTTTTAATGTTTTTCTAAAATGTTGATTATAAAATCTTCTGTTTGCTTGATACGCTCTAAAATAAGCATTTCTATCTTGCGCTCTTTCTACTAATTCTAATTCATAATGCTTAAACCTCTGATTACTAACATTAGGTACAAAGTTACCATTAGTATCACCTATTTGATAAGAAAATCTAAACTTATTTATAATCATATAAACATCATCACTCCAAGTAGTTATTTTATCTAATTGTCTTCTTCTTTCTTTAAATCTAACATAGTCACCTACTTTAAATCGTTGTTTATCTTCTAGTTTAAATTCATTATCTACATTTTTATTTATGCTTTCAACTAATACTCTTTTCTGTAGTAATTCAGAATGATATACTTCATTAGGAGTATATCCTTTTAATGCAGGATGAGGTTTATTATTATAGTCTTGTACTACTTTATATACTTCATGATTAAAGTTAGTAAGCCACTGATTCATATATGCACTAGGTGGAAAGCTTTTAGCATGAGTTTGATTTCTATAACGAAAGGGATCAGGAAAGTCTATTTCAACAAGATGTTTATATAATAGTTTTTTAACCATAGATACACTTCTATCTAATACACTCATTATTCTATGTTCTGAAGGATTTTTTTGATAAGTATTTATACCTTCTGTATCACAAAATTCTTTTATTTTATTAAAACTATCATCTTGATCACTTAATATACTAATAACTCTTCTTTTAGCTACTATATTAGGTTGATAGTTTGGATTTAAAAAAGCTTCTTGATCTTCTTTATAATACCAAGAAAAGAAAGCATTTAAACAAGTATTTCCATCTTCTCTTTTCAAAGGTACTACCCATACTTTTCGAGAGTTAGTTTCAATAAAATACAGATGATGTGTTTCAGGTAAAAAATAAACTATATCCATCTGGAACCAACCAGGCTTTTTAATACTAACGAAAGGATTATCCTTTTTATACTGAAAGTCTACTATTTGATGACCAGGTTGTCTAGCTAAAAATTCTTTTATAGCATCTATAGGTGGTGGTACTTCATTATTATCTGCAGGATTCATTACCATTTTAATAAAATCTCTATCACTTAAATAATGATATTTATTATATAGTTGTTGTAAACGATTTTGATATTGAGAATATTCAGGATTAGGATATAATTTATAGTCAGTAGTAGGAGGTTCTCTAGGTATACCATCTCTACCATAATTCATATAATATTGCAATGATTCAGGATATTTAGGTTGTTTAGGTAAATGTTGTATATTTTTATCCATTAAGTTACCTACATCATTCATAGTATTAAAAAATGCTTTAGCAGGATCCCATCCGAAATACATTATTTTTTATTTTTATAATATAAAGAAAACAAAAGAAATAATAATAATATAAAAATATAATAATAAAAATATAAAAGTTTCAAACATTAGTAGTGTTATTAATAATAGGTGGATAATAATCATTAAAAGGAATACTATGATAAACATCTAAATAATACCTTTTAGAATCAAATATGCTAAAAGCCAACTTATTTTGTTCCATAGTATATAAAGTTTGGTTAACACTTCTGAAACTATATTGTTTGATTTTATCTACTCTGTAAGACTTTTCATCTTCAGCATCTGTTAATATTTTTCTATAAAAGTCAAAATCACAAGTTTTAATTCTATATCCAGTTGTAACTCCTTTAGCTCTACTATCATGTGTAACAGAATGTATATCATCGTCTACTCTTACTTTTTCATAGGCATACATTTTAGGTTTTAATCCTGCAAATCTAGTAATAGAGTATAAACCATTCTTATTTTCTTCTATTTTTAATAAGTTAAGTTCTGAACTTTGATTAACATTTGAATAGTGTATACCTCTAGTTATTAAGTATTGTTTATTAAGATTACCAGTATCAACTTTCTTTTCAAAATGTGGATCGTTCATAATATCCATATAGAAATCTCTAGTTTTAACCATAAATATGAAACTATCAGTATCACTCATCAATAATCTTAAACTACTCCCATATTTCCTATATAAATGTCCATACCAGAACTGAGCCATTAACCTTTTAGATTCACATAATATACTCATACCAATATAAGATGGTTTATCAATAGTGCATTTATATTTTTGAAATTTGCATATACGTAAGTTACTATTATCTATAGCAATAAAACTTCTATAAAATGGATTGGAAGTACACTGTAAAAAGTCTTCTTCATTATTAACCAATTTGGAGGTACATCTATTCTCAGTATTTTCACATGTCTTTCCATAAGCGCTATTTAGAATAAGCTTAAAAGTATCAGCATCGGCATCCCTTCCTTCTAATTTAGCTTGTCTTCTTAAGTTATGATTCATCATTACAAAGTTATGTGCATAATTAGACTCTTTAAATCTGATAATTCTATGAATATGATGTATAACATAACCCATTTCACATGCAAATTTCAAATATTGATAGTGAACAACATAGTTGTATTTTGTTGTTAAATCACATACTATTTTAGGAACATTTGACTTTAACTTTTTAACTTTATATGTTTTATCAATATTATTTTTAACTTCTGAAACTAATCCTAAAGACTCTGCCCATTTCTTTTGTATTTCAGATAAATTATCATAGTCAACTATTTTTCTTTCAGGTAACAAAGGATATTCAGCAAATTTTTTTCTTTCATTACTATTACTAGGAGGAGAAATATCTACTTCTAGAATATATCCATACATATTTTTATTAATCCATTCTGTATTGTAATATTTTTCTCTTTGTTCTTCATAGTAATGTAATGATAATATTTTCTTTACATTTTCAGTAGTTGGTTCAATCCATTCAAATTCACTATATGGTAACTTCATGCTAGCCATAGTACTTGGATATAAAGAATTATAATCCATATACATAATATATGTTTGATTATCTGGATCCTGTACTTCCTTTTTATTTTTCTCTTGCCATTGAGGTTGATAATGATTCCAAGACTCTGCATATCTCATACTACCAACCATAGAAATCCCACCTATTAATCCAGAATGTATAAAGTCATAAATATCAGAGTCACTTATTAAATCAATTTTTACATCACAATTTTTAAGGAATATACTCCAAGATAAACCAGGTGAACTACAATGCCATAATGGATCTAAAGTAAAATTATTCCATATAACATCTCTAAAATGTTCAAATACACATGTTAATGTAAGAACATCTAATCTGAGATAAAATAAATTGTAATCCATTAAGTTATCACATCTAATAACTTTCCATAAAGCCTGACAACTAGCATATTCAACATCTGTTACAGTATTATCATCTTTTAACTTTGAATAGAATGCTTCTTTAGGAGGTAGTTCAAAAGTATTAAAATATTTAGATAATGAATCTACATATTCATATGGAAAATATCCTTTAGATAAACACCATTTATGGATAAAAGCATCAATATTCATATCATGATCCAATTTACCAGGAGCAGAATATTTTTTATAAATATCTTCATATACATAACTGAAATATTTTTGATAATTTCCATTATCTCTTTTTGCTTGAGTATATAATGACTTTGTTAAAGAATCTAAAGAACTTGGTAAGAATTGATAAGAGTCCATAAAGTATAATTTGTTGAACTTTATTAATAAAAATTTATTATCTGTTTTGGGTAATACTGATAATTGTGATTTATATTGTTTTTTGTTTTTATATTTTCTTATTTTACCATCTTTACATTTAATAATTCTATAAGCAGATTGTTCATCTATTTCATCTATAACATCTTCTGCATTTCTAGGACTATCTCTTCTTAACATTTCTTCTAATTCTAACAATGCATTAACTTCTTCATTATTAATTTGGATTACTTCACTTTCAGCTTCTTGAGTTTCCATATCACTTAAAGAATCATGTAATGGACTCATACTGAAATTATTATTATCATCTTTTTCTTCTTGTTTTTCTTTTCTTAAATTTTTCACATAATCTTTTATTTTATTTGCTGTTATAAAGCCATTAGTATAAGGAGGTAATGGAGTAAATGTATCACTATCTTGATGTGGAACAGGAATAGAATTAGTATAACTAGTATTATCTTCTTCTTCAGTATCACTATCAGATTCAGTATCTGAAGCATAATTTACATTAGGATCAATATTATTTTCTTTACAAAATTCATCTCTTAACTTATTATCCCATCTGGACAATCCTCTAATAATGAAATTATTGTCATAATTTTTGGAATTATGAGCAATACAAGGGATTGGCATATTATTTAAACATACATGGAAGTTAGCAATTATTACATATTCTACCTATATATTGTCCACTAAAGTGGTCGTGGTGTAATACAGGTTTCTTATTCTTATTCCTATAATCAAATGGTTCTTTACAGTATATGCAATAATTCAATTTATTTTTAGGATCTTCTCTATTATATCCTATCATTTTTTCTGGATTTTTTAATTTTTCTTCATATAAATCTAATATTTCTTTTTGTATTTCCATAAATTTAGCTATTAATCTATCCTCTAAATCTGTTTCATTATCTTTAGGTGTTTTAAAATCATACTCAATTTTATTAGGATATATATTAGGATATTTTGATACAACATATAAACACCAACTGGATAATATATGCTTTGATAATATACCTTTCTCATTTAAAATTGGATCTGTTACTTTCTCCTGATAAACTTCAGTATCCCAATATATTACTATAGGTATTAGTTGCATATATTTAAAGTTCTTAAATTCTAATTGAATATTTTTCTCAGGGAAATTTCTTATAATACCTTTATGTTGTTGACAATTATATTTTTCATGTTGTATTCTTTTTTCATCTGTTGATAATAAAGCAAAACAATAATTACATCTAGGATAACCATTTTTACACTTCTTTCCTTTAGGTATTAATATTACATTTAATTTTGTAATAGTAGAATAATGTTTATCATTATATAATAAATTTCACATGTGGATAATTATTGAACTTATCTATATGTGTTACATATATAGGAACTACTTCTTTATCTGTTATTTTGAATATATTTAATGTTATATGATTTATTGTTTCAAATTCATGAATTTGTTTTTTATGTTTAATAGGATCTACTGGGAAATATAACATACTATAATTGTAGTTAACTCTAATATATTCTTTATATTGTTCTACTCTATTTAAATTCTTATTATTATTATTACCATGAAAAAATGCTGCTGCTATAGCATATAGAAAACATAATTGATCATTTTCTTTATTATTATCTATTGATATAACACATTTTCTATTTCTAATCCAATCTGGAAGTTCTTTATTTTTACCACTACCTGCCATAGCAGTTGCTTTGACTAATTGAACTTCAACTTCACCAACATGTCTAAATTTTAAACTTGATTTTTCAGTATGCCATAAAGGTCCATTTCTGTTCTTATTCTATCTTTTAATATTTTATGTGCAACATTCATTTCTGATTCTGTAATAACTACAGGTCTACATTCTAAGAATACCCAATTTGTAATTTTATTACCATTTGGATTATTATAATCTGGATCGTCTGCTCCTATATAACCACTTCTAAAACTTAATGTTACTTTTATATATTTAACATCTTCTAAATATTCTCTTATTTTAGTAATTAATGGGCTACTAGGATCAGTTATAATTTCAACAACAGCATCTGGATCCTTACCATTTACATCATTTAAAAAGTTAATTTGATATGTTCTACTATAATTATCTGTACTTCTCTGAATTAAGTCCATATAATATAATCTCTTTTCATATGGTAATTTTAATAATTTAGTAGGATGATTTTCTAATATATCACTTGCTTCTCTTAAATCTCTTTCTTCTTGATAAGATAAATTTAAATCTGCTACTCTATTACGCTGTTGTGCATTTGGTGGAGGTTGATTAACAACAACAACAGGTTGATTTGGATTAGGATTAGGATTAGGCATTGGAACCTGCATACCTCCTTTTCTTTGTATTTTTGGAGGACTTATGTTTTCGAAATCTAATCTTCTCTTGGGAGGTGGTGTTACAAATCCTGGTTCAGGAATATTAATTTGAGGTGTTGAATCTACTCCTATATTTCCAGGATAATAATTGAAACCAGGATTTGTATTTGTAACTAGATTTCTTGGTGGAACATAATTTCTAACTACTGGAATATTTTGAATAGGTGGAGGTGGTTCATACATATTAGGAGGTGCCATACCTGGATATGGCATGGGCATGGGATTAAATCCATAATTTTGTGGAGGAGGAATATAAGGTGCTCCAAATGGTGGTGGACTATAATAATTAAAGTTTGAATAATAATAATAAGGAGGGATGAAAGGGTTCATCTAGAAAATTAAAAATTAATTTTTTTTATATTTTTATTATTATTTTTATTCTTTTAGAAATTTCTAAAAGTTATATATCAATTCTTTACGACTTATATTTATTATTTTATATTATTGTTTTATATTTCTTTCTTTTACTTGAATTATATTATATTCTTTGGATCAGATTTGAATTGGAAGAACAATTTCTATTAGTAGTATATCTAATTAATTAATTAATTAATACCAAAAAAATATGAGTAATTTTGCTAGAGTATATGAATTCTATGTATTCTTTGATGTACTTAAAAATTATATTAGTAGTTTAAATGATATAAGTAGAAGGGTCTATAAATTAAATCTAAGTGAAAATTTTAGTAGTAAAGATAAAACAGATCTAAGAGATAAAATAAAGTCTTTTGTAACTTTCATACAAAATATCGAATTGAAATATAACAGAAGTAAAATAGCAACCACATTTAGCAAATCTGAATTAACATCTTATAGACTGGATATTATAGAAGACTTAGAAAAATTAATTAATAAACTGGACACTTTCTATGTAGAAGATTTTGCATATATTTCTGAAGAAGATTTCAATTTGAATGCAAATACTATTAAAAATTTTAGATATATAAAAAATCATTATCTCTATTTAATCGATACAAATTCAGAATTAAATTCTATATATAATATTTTTAAAAACAGATTGGAAGATGATAAAGACTAATTAATTTTTTATTTGATTTTTAACAGTATTGTTTAAACTTGGTATTATTTCATTTAATTGTTTTTCTAATTCTTTTTGTAAATATTGACTTGCTATTTTTTTCCCTTCTAATCTTCCTATTTGATGTAATACCATATCATCTAATCCTAAATGATATTCTTCATTTAATTCTTTTAATTTTAATATAATCTCACATGCTATTTTAATTGATGTTTGATAGTCATTGCTCCATCATCTTTCTTATTGAGATATACATTACACATTTCATATAAAGAATCAAAACCATTTTCTGCTTCTTCTTTAATTAGATTATCCATATATGAAATTAGAATATTCTAGAAAATGCAAAAATAAATTATGACCTAATATGACATAGGTCACGTATTTTTAAAAAGTTTGGTTTGGTGTG
>NGBS01000936.1:0-11113 GCA_002245135.1 Proteromonas lacertae
ATATATAAAACCAGGATATTTTGATAATAAACTGAGTTTGATAATAATTTTAAAACTTATGATATAGGATATAGTAGAATAACAGATCCTCTAGTACAATTAAATCCTAAAATTGCTAAATTATCAACAAGTGAATTAAAAAAGTATATGGGAGTACCTCAAAATATGACATTTTTAGATTATATATCTCAATTAGGAGATCCTGAAAAAGGTGATGCAAATTATGTGTATAAAAAGAATCCTTTAGTTATAGATTATACTAAAGAAAATGGTTATGCTGAAAATATTAAATTACAGCAAGAATTATTAAAAAATGAAGAAGCTGCTGCTTTGCATAATTGGTTAAATGAAATTAAGCCTAATGCAAATATAGATAAAATAAATCAATATCAAGCAATTATTTGGGCAATTAAGAAGTAGAGAATTATCTGATAGTGATATAGAAGAAAGAGCTAATTTATATACTTGGTTAAATAATGATCCAGAAGCTCTAAAAAAATTTCAAGGAATAAATCCAATAAATTATATAAAAATAGATAAAAATAAAATAATAGATGAAAAACAAGAAAGAATAAATAATTTAGTAAATGCTGCAAATAGTAAAACATCAATAAATTATGAATTAAATAATAAATTATTAGGTCATGAAGTTCCTAGTGAATGGCAAAATGCTTCAAATGCTGAAAAATATGATATAGGAATAAGGTTATTAAATGATGCTTTATCTTCTTGGAAAGAGTTAGAAGGTAGTCAATTTTCTGAAGCTATGAAAAATATAAAATCTGGCGATTTAGTAGGTTTTACTTGGAATATAATTTTATGCTTAGATAATATATTAAAAATAATTCCATTATCCTATTATCATTTTAAAGACTATTTATATGGAGGTGTGACACATTCCAATATTGAAGTGGAGTATTTCATGAAAAATGCCCATGCAATAATAGTAACATTATTAGCTTGGTGGGGATATAAGAAAGGTTATTATGGAATGAGAGGATTATTTTATATTTTTTGGTACTTTCTACCTCAATATTATAATATTATTAGAAGTATTTCTGGAGATAGATTACCTCCTATTGAGCAACTTTATAATATGGAATATAAAACTATAGAATCTTATTTGCCTGATTATATAAGGAATTCTAACTTACCACTTGGATTTATGTGGAATTTTGCAACCTCTTTCTTATTAGGAAACCATCCTTATTTACAATTTTTCTTATCTGCACTTCCTCAATTTAGTAAATTTGCCGCATTTGGCGAACCTAAATCATTCTGGGATTGGAAGAATTGGTTTCCTAAGTATCCTAAATCACCTTGGGATGTTAAAGGATTTATAGGATGGATAGGTTTTATAGGTGTCTTAATAACTGCAGGAGGTTCTATATTTGGCTTATTAGATGCTGCAGGTTTATTTAAGTTTTTGAATGGTTTCTCACCTAATCAAAATATGATACCTAATCAAATACAATTAGCTAATAATGGAAATTTCATAACAAATTTACCTATAGATTTAACTAATTATGGAACAGCATACGCAAATGCTAATCAATTATATCATATATATAAAAATGGATTAGGTAGATATAATAAAAGAAAAAGACGGAGAATAATATCTCGTCGAAAAGTTTTATTAAACAAATTATCTCAAGATGCTCTTTCAAATTTTGATATAGAAGACATTATAAAAATTAGATATAAAAATTTTAATGGTCAATTTCAAGGTGTATTTTGTTGGGACGAATTAGTCCTCCCAATAAATACATCTAAAAATAGATGGGGAATAATAATTAACACTTTAAATACATCTGCAAAACCTGATGAAATAGGTCATTGGGTATCTCTTGTGATTGATAATGTTCATAACAATTTTTTATACTATGATTCTTTTGGAGAAAATCCAAAGAATTTTGAAACATTTAAAAATACTATTAAAAAATTCAAAAGAAACAAAAATAAAGAATATGAGTTAAAAGTTAATGCTATTCAAAATCAAAAGTCCACAACATCAAATTGTGGATTTTTTGCTATAAAATTTTTAGAAAATATATTAAAGAAAAATAAATCATTTAAGCAAAGTACTAATTTTAATACTCAGACTGGTGAAAAACAAATTGAATTATTTAAAAAGTCTTTCCAAAAAATATAAATATATATTATATAAAATATATATAAATATTTTTTATATTTACTGATATTCATAAAAATATTATTCTTTATTTCTGTATTTGTTTTAAATATTTTTGTTGTTTTTATTAGTTGTTTATTATTTTATATAATAATAGCAAACACTTACATAATTTTTTAATTATAATTAGTTAAAATGTCTGGAAATATTGGTGTTGATTATTCCTGTGTCAAAAAATACATGGAAGGCAATTATTATATTGCATATGAAGATACCCACAGTTGGACTGGGTATCGAAATTGGATTTTCTTATTCAACACTTTTATGTGTTTAAAAATAGTTACTAATATGAATAGAGGTCAACATTTTTATACATGGTCTTGTGAAATTCCATTTTATATTATGGATGAAAGATATTTCAAATTTTGTTTATTTCATAATCCTATCAAATTATATATTAAGGAAAATAATAATAATCTCAAAAATAATATTAATTATATATGGACAACTATCAAATATAGTTGTGATTACAAAAATAAAATAAATATACTAAAATTTTATATATGTGATGACAATCCAGAATATTATAGTTTATCCTTTGTTGCAAATCAAGAAATTTTTATATATTTAAAAGATAAGTATATGGATGCAAAAAATCGTAAAAACAAATACACGAAGTAAAATTAATTCATTATTCTGCAAAAATACTATTCCTCTTAATAAAATTTTGGATGATAATACTATTTTTTATCAATATAGGAATTTAATAAATAAATATAAAATAATTTTTACTTCATCTAAAATCCAGATAAAATTTAATTCAAATAACAATGTATTAATTAATGATTTTCAATTTGATTTATATGATTATATGAAATATTTACCAACAACTTATATAATGAATTTACATAATAATATAGAATTTCAAAATCAATTTTTAGAAAATAATATAGTAACAATAGCTGTAACAAATTGCGATGAAATAAAATATGTTAATAGTAATATAAAAATATTTGCCAAATTCAGCACATTACATATTCAATTTACAGGTGATTTTCAAAAATTTTCAGAAGATGCTAAATCAAATAATGAAAAGTGGTATTTTCTAAAGAAAACAGAAATTAATATATATAGGTGGTCTACATTCAAATATCCAGAAATTCCCTCATATGTGAACTCAGATAAAATAGAAAACTTATTGTATGAAGATGTTGATATAGAAAATGATAGTTCTAGTAGTGATAGTAGTAGTAGTAGTAGTAGTGATAATAGTGATCATGATAGTGATTATGAAGAAGATAGAAAATATAACAAAAGAAGAAGAGTTTCAAAAGAACACCATATTATTAAAGAAAAAAAAGAAACTCCAAAACCCAAAATTAAACAAGAAGAACCTCCTCCTCCTCCAGAAGAAGGAAATAATTTATCAAAAGTGCCTGTAAATAGCAGAGCACTTATTGAAATATCAGAACTTTAAATAATTAATTAATTAATTAATTAATGGAATATATATTATACTATTCCCTTTCTTTTGAGTCCTGGTCTTTTTAATGTTTTTCTAAAATGTTGATTATAAAATCTTCTGTTTGCTTGATACGCTCTAAAATAAGCATTTCTATCTTGCGCTCTTTCTACTAATTCTAATTCATAATGCTTAAACCTCTGATTACTAACATTAGGTACAAAGTTACCATTAGTATCACCTATTTGATAAGAAAATCTAAACTTATTTATAATCATATAAACATCATCACTCCAAGTAGTTATTTTATCTAATTGTCTTCTTCTTTCTTTAAATCTAACATAGTCACCTACTTTAAATCGTTGTTTATCTTCTAGTTTAAATTCATTATCTACATTTTTATTTATGCTTTCTACTAATACTCTTTTCTGTAGTAATTCAGAATGATATACTTCATTAGGAGTATATCCTTTTAATGCAGGATGAGGTTTATTATTATAGTCTTGTACTACTTTATATACTTCATGATTAAAGTTAGTAAGCCACTGATTCATATATGCACTAGGTGGAAAGCTTTTAGCATGAGTTTGATTTCTATAACGAAAAGGATCAGGAAAGTCTATTTCAACAAGATGTTTATATAATAATTTTTTAACCATAGATACACTTCTATCTAATACACTCATTATTCTATGTTCTGAAGGATTTTTTTGATAAGTATTTATACCTTCTGTATCACAAAATTCTTTTATTTTATTAAAACTATCATCTTGATCACTTAATATACTAATAACTCTTCTTTTAGCTACTATATTAGGTTGATAGTTTGGATTTAAAAAAGCTTCTTGATCTTCTTTATAATACCAAGAAAAGAAAGCATTTAAACAAGTATTTCCATCTTCTCTTTTCAAAGGTACTACCCATACTTTTCTAGAGTTAGTTTCAATAAAATACAGATGATGTGTTTCAGGTAAAAAATAAACTATATCCATCTGGAACCAACCAGGCTTTTTAATACTAACGAAAGGATTATCCTTTTTATACTGAAAGTCTACTATTTGATGACCAGGTTGTCTAGCTAAAAATTCTTTTATAGCATCTATAGGTGGTGGTACTTCATTATTATCTGCAGGATTCATTACCATTTTAATAAAATCTCTATCACTTAAATAATGATATTTATTATATAGTTGTTGTAAACGATTTTGATATTGAGAATATTCAGGATTAGGATATAATTTATAGTCAGTAGTAGGAGGTTCTCTAGGTATACCATCTCTACCATAATTCATATAATATTGCAAAGATTCAGGATATTTAGGTTGTTTAGGTAAATGTTGTATATTTTTATCCATTAAGTTACCTACATCATTCATAGTATTAAAAAATGCTTTAGCAGGATCCCATCCGAAATACATTATTTTTTATTTTTATAATATAAGAAAACAAAAGAAATAATAATAATATAATAATAATAATATAAAAGTTTCAAACATTAGTAGTGTTATTAATAATAGGTGGATAATAATCATTAAAAGGAATACTATGATAAACATCTAAATAATACCTTTTAGAATCAAATATGCTGAAAGCCAACTTATTTTGTTCCATAGTATATAAAGTTTGGTTAACACTTCTGAAACTATATTGTTTGATTTTATCAACTCTGTAAGACTTTTCATCTTCAGCATCTGTTAATATTTTTCTATAAAAGTCAAAATCACAAGTTTTAATTCTATATCCAGTTGTAACTCCTTTAGCTCTACTATCATGTGTAACAGAATGTATATCATCGTCTACTCTTACTTTTTCATAGGCATACATTTTAGGTTTTAATCCTGCAAATCTAGTAATAGAGTATAAACCATTCTTATTTTCTTCTATTTTTAATAAGTTAAGTTCTGAACTTTGATTAACATTTGAATAGTGTATACCTCTAGTTATTAAGTATTGTTTATTAAGATTACCAGTATCAACTTTCTTTTCAAAATGTGGATCGTTCATAATATCCATATAGAAATCTCTAGTTTTAACCATAAATATGAAACTATCAGTATCACTCATCAATAATCTTAAACTACTCCCATATTTCCTATATAAATGTCCATACCAGAACTGAGCCATTAACCTTTTAGATTCACATAATATACTCATACCAATATAAGATGGTTTATCAATAGTGCATTTATATTTTTGAAATTTGCATATACGTAAGTTACTATTATCTATAGCAATAAAACTTCTATAAAATGGATTGGAAGTACACTGTAAAAAGTCTTCTTCATTATTAACCAATTTGGAGGTACATCTATTCTCAGTATTTTCACATGTCTTTCCATAAGCGCTATTTAGAATAAGCTTAAAAGTATCAGCATCAGCATCCCTTCCTTCTAACTTAGCTTGTCTTCTTAAGTTATGATTCATCATTACAAAGTTATGTGCATAATTAGACTCTTTAAATCTGATAATTCTATGAATATGATGTATAACATAACCCATTTCACATGCAAATTTTAAATATTGATAGTGAACAACATAGTTGTATTTTGTTGTTAAATCACATACTATTTTAGGAACATTTGACTTTAACTTTTTAACTTTATATGTTTTATCAATATTATTTTTAACTTCTGAAACTAATCCTAAAGACTCTGCCCATTTCTTTTGTATTTCAGATAAATTATCATAGTCAACTATTTTTCTTTCAGGTAACAAAGGATATTCAGCAAATTTTTTTCTTTCATCACTATTACTAGGAGGAGAAATATCTACTTCCAGAATATATCCATACATATTTTTATTAATCCATTCTGTATTATAATATTTTTCTCTTTGTTCTTCATAGTAATGTAATGATAATATTTTCTTTACATTTTCAGTAGTTGGTTCAATCCATTCAAATTCACTATATGGTAACTTCATACTAGCCATAGTACTTGGATATAAAGAATTATAATCCATATACATAATATATGTTTGATTATCTGGATTCCTGTACTTCCTTTTTATTTTTCTCTTGCCATTGAGGTTGATAATGATTCCAAGACTCTGCATATCTCATACTACCAACCATAGAAATCCCACCTATTAATCCAGAATGTATAAAGTCATAAATATCAGAGTCACTTATTAAATCAATTTTTACATCACAATTTTTAAGGAATATACTCCAAGATAAACCAGGTGAACTACAATGCCATAATGGATCTAAAGTAAAATTATTCCATATAACATCTCTAAAATGTTCAAATACGCATGTTAAAGTAAGAACATCTAATCTGAGATAAAATAAATTGTAATCCATTAAGTTATCACATCTAATAACTTTCCATAAAGCTTGACAACTAGCATATTCAACATCTGTTACTGTATTATCATCTTTTAACTTCGAATAGAATGCTTCTTTAGGAGGTAGTTCAAAAGTATTGAAATATTTAGATAATGAGTCCACATATTCATATGGAAAATATCCTTTAGATAAACACCATTTATGGATAAAAGCATCAATATTCATATCATGATCCAATTTACCAGGAGCAGAATATTTTTTATAGATATCTTCATATACATAACTGAAATATTTTTGATAATTTCCATTATCTCTTTTTGCTTGAGTATATAATGACTTTGTTAAAGAATCTAAAGAACTTGGTAAGAATTGATAAGAGTCCATAAAGTATAATTTGTTGAACTTTATTAATAAAAATTTATTATCTGTTTTGGGTAATACTGATAATTGTGATTTATATTGTTTTTTGTTTTTATATTTTCTTATTTTGCCATCTTTACATTTAATAATTCTATAAGCAGATTGTTCATCTATTTCATCTATAACATCTTCTGCATTTCTAGGACTATCCCTTCTTAACATTTCTTCTAATTCTAATAATGCATTAACTTCTTCATTATTAATTTGTATTACTTCACTTTCAGCTTCTTGAGTTTCCATATCACTTAAAGAATCATGTAATGGACTCATACTGAAATTATTATTATCTTCTTTTTCTTCTTGTTTTTCTTTTCTTAAATTTTTCACATAATCTTTTATTTTATTTGCTGTTATAAAGCCATTAGTATAAGGAGGTAATGGAGTAAATGTATCACTATCTTGATGTGGAACAGGAATAGAATTAGTATTATCTTCTTCTTCAGTATCACTATCAGATTCAGTATCTGAAGCATAATTTACATTAGGATCAATATTATTTTCTTTACAAAATTCATCTCTTAACTTATTATCCCATCTGGACAATCCTCTAATAATGAAATTATTGTCATAATTTTTGGAATTATGAGCAATACAAGGGATTGGCATATTATTTAAACATACATGGAAGTTGCAATTATTACATATTCTACCTATATATTGTCCACTAAAGTGGTCGTGGTGTAATACAGGTTTCTTATTCTTATTCCTATAATCAAATGGTTCTTTACAGTATATACAATAATTCAATTTATTTTTAGGATCTTCTCTATTATATCCTATCATTTTTTCTGGATTTTTTAATTTTTCTTCATATAAATCTAATATTTCTTTTTGTATTTCCATAAATTTAGCTATTAATCTATCCTCTAAATCTGTTTCATTATCTTTAGGTGTTTTAAAATCATACTCAATTTTATTAGGATATATATTAGGATATTTTGATACAACATATAAACACCAACTGGATAATATATGCTTTGATAATATACCTTTCTCATTTAAAATTGGATCTGTTACTTTCTCCTGATAAACTTCAGTATCCCAATATATTACTATAGGTATTAGTTGCATATATTTAAAGTTCTTAAATTCTAATTGAATATTTTTCTCAGGGAAATTTCTTATAATACCTTTATGTTGTTGACAATTATATTTTTCATGTTGTATTCTTTTTTCATCTGTTGATAATAAAGCAAAAGCAATAATTACATCTAGGATAACCATTTTTACACTTCTTTCCTTTAGGTATTAATATTACATTTAATTTTGTAATAGTAGAATAATGTTTATCATTATATAATAAATTTACATGTGGATAATTATTGAACTTATCTATATGTGTTACATATATAGGAACTACTTCTTTATCTGTTATTTTGAATATATTTAATGTTATATGATTTATTGTTTCAAATTCATGAATTTGTTTTTTATGTTTAATAGGATCTACTGGGAAATATAACATACTATAATTGTAGTTAACTCTAATATATTCTTTATATTGTTCTACTCTATTTAAATTCTTATTATTATTATTACCATGAAAAAATGCTGCTGCTATAGCATATAGAAAACATAATTGATCATTTTCTTTATTATTATCTATTGATATAACACATTTTCTATTTCTAATCCAATCTGGAAGTTCTTTATTTTTACCACTACCTGCCATAGCAGTTGCTTTGACTAATTGAACTTCAACTTCACCAACATGTCTAAATTTTAAACTTGATTTTTCAGTATGCCATAAAGGTCCCATTTCTGTTCTTATTCTATCTTTTAATATTTTATGTGCAACATTCATTTCTGATTCTGTAATAACTACAGGTCTACATTCTAAGAATACCCAATTTGTAATTTTATTACCATTTGGATTATTATAATCTGGATCGTCTGCTCCTATATAACCACTTCTAAAACTTAATGTTACTTTTATATATTTAACATCTTCTAAATATTCTCTTATTTTAGTAATTAATGGACTACTAGGATCAGTTATAATTTCAACAACAGCATCTGGATCCTTACCATTTACATCGATTTAAAAAGTTAATTTGATATGTTCTACTATAATTATCTGTACTTCTCTGAATTAAGTCCATATAATATAATCTCTTTTCATATGGTAATTTTAATAATTTAGTAGGATGATTTTCTAATATATCACTTGCTTCTCTTAAATCTCTTTCTTCTTGATAAGATAAATTTAAATCTGCTACTCTATTACGCTGTTGTGCATTTGGTGGAGGTTGATTAACAACAACAACAGGTTGATTTGGATTAGGATTAGGATTAGGCATTGGAACCTGCATACCTCCTTTTCTTTGTATTTTTGGAGGACTTATGTTTTCGAAATCTAATCTTCTCTTGGGAGGTGGTGTTACAAATCCTGGTTCAGGAATATTAATTTGAGGTGTTGAATCTACTCCTATATTTCCAGGATAATAATTGAAACCAGGATTAGTATTTGTAACTAGATTTCTTGGTGGAACATAATTTCTAACTACTGGAATATTTTGAATAGGTGGAGGTGGTTCATACATATTAGGAGGTGCCATACCTGGATATGGCATGGGCATGGGATTAAATCCATAATTTTGTGGAGGAGGAATATAAGGTGCTCCAAATGGTGGTGGACTATAATAATTAAAGTTTGAATAATAATAATAAGGAGGGATGAAAGGGTTCATCTAGAAAATTAAAAATTAATTTTTTATATTTTTATTATTATTTTTATTCTTTTAGAAATTTCTAAAAGTTATATATCAATTCTTTTACGACTTATATTTATTATTTTATATTATTGTTTTATATTTCTTTCTTTTACTTGAATTATATTATATTCTTTGGATCAGATTTGAATTGGAAGAACAATTTCTATTAGTAGTATATCTAATTAATTAATTAATTAATACCAAAAAAATATGAGTAATTTTGCTAGAGTATATGAATTCTATGTATTCTTTGATGTACTTAAAAATTATATTAGTAGTTTAAATGATATAAGTAGAAGGGTCTATAAATTAAATCTAAGTGAAAATTTTAGTAGTAAAGATAAAACAGATCTAAGAGATAAAATAAAGTCTTTTGTAACTTTCATACAAAATATCGAATTGAAATATAACAGAAGTAAAATAGCAACCACATTTAACAAATCTGAATTAACATCTTATAGACTGGATATTATAGAAGACTTAGAAAAATTAATTAATAAACTGGACACTTTCTATGTAGAAGATTTTGCATATATTTCTGAAGAAGATTTCAATTTGAATGCAAATACTATTAAAAATTTTAGATATATAAAAAATCATTATCTCTATTTAATCGATACAAATTCAGAATTAAATTCTATATATAATATTTTTAAAAACAGATTGGAAGATGATAAAGACTAATTAATTTTTTATTTGATTTTTAACATATTGTTTAAACTTGGTATTATTTCATTTAATTGTTTTTCTAATTCTTTTTGTAAATATTGACTTGCTATTTTTTCCCTTCTAATCTTCCTATTTGATGTAATACCATATCATCTAATCCTAAATGATATTCTTCATTTAATTCTTTTAATTTTAATATAATCTCACATGCTATTTTAATTGATGTTTGATAGTCATTGCTCCCATCATCTTTCTTATTGAGATATACATTACACATTTCATATAAAGAATCAAACCATTTTCTGCTTCTTCTTTAATTAGATTATCCATATATGAAATTAGAATATTCTAGAAAATGCAAAATAAATTATGACCTAATATGACATAGGTCACGTATTTTTAAAAAGTTTGGTTTGGTGTGCCAGGAG
>NGBS01000213.1:0-27114 GCA_002245135.1 Proteromonas lacertae
ATTTCTGGAAATAGATTACCTCCTATTGAGCAACTTTATAATATGGAATATAAAACTATAGAATCTTATTTGCCTGATTATATAAGGAATTCTAACTTACCACTTGGATTTATGTGGAATTTTGCAACCTCTTTCTTATTAGGAAACCATCCTTATTTACAATTTTTCTTATCTGCACTTCCTCAATTTAGTAAATTTGCCGCATTTGGCGAACCTAAATCATTCTGGGATTGGAAGAATTGGTTTCCTAAGTATCCTAAATCACCTTGGGATGTTAAAGGATTTATAGGATGGATAGGTTTTATAGGTGTCTTAATAACTGCAGGAGGTTCTATATTTGGCTTATTAGATGCTGCAGGTTTATTTAAGTTTTTGAATGGTTTCTCACCTAATCAAAATATGATACCTAATCAAATACAATTAGCTAATAATGGAAATTTCATAACTAATTTACCTATAGATTTAACTAATTATGGAACAGCATACGCAAATGCTAATCAATTATATCATATATATAAAAATGGATTAGGTAGATATAATAAAAGAAAAAGACGGAGAATAATATCCCGTCGAAAAGTTTTATTAAACAAATTGTCTCAAGATGCACTTTCAAATTTTGATATAGAAGACATTATAAAAATTAGATATAAAAATTTTAATGGTCAATTTCAAGGTGTATTTTGTTGGGACGAATTAGTCCTCCCAATAAATACATCTAAAAATAGATGGGGAATAATAATTAACACTTTAAATACATCTGCAAAACCTGATGAAATAGGTCATTGGGTATCTCTTGTGATTGATAATGTTCATAACAATTTTTTATACTATGATTCTTTGGAGAAAATCCAAAGAATTTTGAAACATTTAAAAATACTATTAAAAAATTCAAAAGAAACAAAAATAAAGAATATGAGTTAAAAGTTAATGCTATTCAAAATCAAAAGTCCACAACATCAAATTGTGGATTTTTTGCTATAAAATTTTTAGACAATATATTAAAGAAAAATAAAAGTTTTAAGAAAAGTACTAATTTTAATACTCAGACTGGTGAAAAACAAATTGAATTATTTAAAAAGTCTTTTCAAAAAATATAATATATTATATAAAATATATATAAATATTTTTTATATTTACTGATATTCATAAAAATATTATTCTTTATTTCTGTATTTGTTTTAAATATTTTTGTTGTTTTTATTAGTTGTATATTATTTTATATAATAATAGCAAACACTTACATAATTTTTTAATTACAGAATCAGATATCTCTATATATATATATAATAATAATGTCTGGAAATATTGGTGTTGATTATTCCTGTGTCAAAAAATACATGGAAGGCAATTATTATATTGCATATGAAGATACACACAGTTGGACTGGGTATCGAAATTGGATTTTCTTATTCAACACTTTTATGTGTTTAAAAATAGTTACTAATATGAATAGAGGTCAACATTTTTATACATGGTCTTGTGAAATTCCTTTTTATATTATGGATGAAAGATATTTCAAATTTTGTTTATTTCATAATCCTATCAAATTATATATTAAGGAACATAATAATAATCTCAAAAATAATATTAATTATATATGGACAACTATCAAATATAGTTGTGATTACAAAAATAAAATAAATATACTAAAATTTTATATATGTGATGACAATCCAGAATATTATAGTTTATCATTTGTTGCAAATCAAGAAATTTTTATTTATTTGAAAGATAAGTATATGGATGCAAAAAATCGAAAAACAAATACGCGAAGTAAAATTAATTCATTATTCTGCAAAAATACTATTCCTCTTAATAAAATTTTGGATGATAATACTATTTTTTATCAATATAGGAATTTAATAAATAAATACAAAATAATTTTTACTTCATCTAAAATCCAGATAAAATTTAGTTCAAATAACAATGTATTAATTAATGATTTTCAATTTGATTTATATGATTATATGAAATATTTACCAACAACTTATATAATGAATTTACATAATAATATAGAATTTCAGAATCAATTTTAGAAAATAATATAGTAACAATAGCAATAACTAATTGTGATGAAATAAAATATGTTAATAGTAATATAAAAATATTTGCAAAATTCAGCACATTACATATTCAATTTACAGGTGATTTTCAAAAATTTTCAGAAGATGCTAAATCAAATAATGAAAAGTGGTATTTTCTAAAGAAAACAGAAATTAATATATATAGGTGGTCTACATTCAAATATCCAGAAATTCCCTCATATGTGAATTCAGATAAAATAGAAAACTTATTGTATGAAGATGTTGATATAGAAAATGATAGTTCTAGTAGTGATAGTAGTAGTAGTAGTGATAATAGTGATCATGATAGTGATTATGAAGAAGATAGAAAATATAACAAAAGAAGAAGAGTTTCAAAAGAACACCATATTATTAAAGAAAAAAAGAAACTCCAAAACCCAAAATTAAACAAGAAGAACCTCCTCCTCCTCCTCCAGAAGAAGGAAATAATTTATCAAAAGTGCCTGTAAATAGCAGAGCACTTATTGAAATATCAGAACTTTAAATAATTAATTAATTAATTAATGAAATATATATATATATATATTATACTATTCCCTTTCTTTTGAGTCCTGGTCTTTTTAATGTTTTTCTAAAATGTTGATTATAAAATCTTCTGTTTGCTTGATACGCTCTAAAATAAGCATTTCTATCTTGCGCTCTTTCTACTAATTCTAATTCATAATGCTTAAACCTCTGATTACTAACATTAGGTACAAAGTTACCATTAGTATCACCTATTTGATAAGAAAATC
This sequence comes from Proteromonas lacertae, assembly GCA_002245135.1. Taxonomy (NCBI): domain Eukaryota; class Bigyra; order Opalinata; family Proteromonadidae; genus Proteromonas; species Proteromonas lacertae. The sequence continues at coordinate 2,819 of NGBS01000213.1, forward strand.
TAAACTTATTTATAATCATATAAACATCATCACTCCAAGTAGTTATTTTATCTAATTGTCTTCTTCTTTCTTTAAATCTAACATAGTCACCTACTTTAAATCGTTGTTTATCTTCTAGTTTAAATTCATTATCTACATTTTTATTTATGCTTTCAACTAATACTCTTTTCTGTAGTAATTCAGAATGATATACTTCATTAGGAGTATATCCTTTTAATGCAGGATGAGGTTTATTATTATAGTCTTGTACTACTTTATATACTTCATGATTAAAGTTAGTAAGCCACTGATTCATATATGCACTAGGTGGAAAGCTTTTAGCATGAGTTTGATTTCTATAACGAAAAGGATCAGGAAAGTCTATTTCAACAAGATGTTTATATAATAATTTTTTAACCATAGATACACTTCTATCTAATACACTCATTATTCTATGTTCTGAAGGATTTTTTTGATAAGTATTTATACCTTCTGTATCACAAAATTCTTTTATTTTATTAAAACTATCATCTTGATCACTTAATATACTAATAACTCTTCTTTTAGCTACTATATTAGGTTGATAGTTTGGATTTAAAAAAGCTTCTTGATCTTCTTTATAATACCAAGAAAAGAAAGCATTTAAACAATTATTTCCATCTTCTCTTTTCAAAGGTACTACCCATACTTTTCTAGAGTTAGTTTCAATAAAATACAGATGATGTGTTTCAGGTAAAAAATAAACTATATCCATCTGGAACCAACCAGGCTTTTTAATACTAACGAAAGGATTATCCTTTTTATACTGAAAGTCTACTATTTGATGACCAGGTTGTCTAGCTAAAAATTCTTTTATAGCATCTATAGGTGGTGGTACTTCATTATTATCTGCAGGATTCATTACCATTTTAATAAAATCTCTATCACTTAAATAATGATATTTATTATATAGTTGTTGTAAACGATTTTGATATTGAGAATATTCAGGATTAGGATATAATTTATAGTCAGTAGTAGGAGGTTCTCTAGGTATACCATCTCTACCATAATTCATATAATATTGCAATGATTCAGGATATTTAGGTTGTTTAGGTAAATGTTGTATATTTTTATCCATTAAGTTACCTACATCATTCATAGTATTAAAAAATGCTTTAGCAGGATCCCATCCGAAATACATTATTTTTTATTTTTATAATATAAGAAAACAAAAGAAATAATAATAATATAATAATAATAATATAAAAGTTTCAAACATTAGTAGTGTTATTAATAATAGGTGGATAATAATCATTAAAAGGAATACTATGATAAACATCTAAATAATACCTTTTAGAATCAAATATGCTAAAAGCCAACTTATTTTGTTCCATAGTATATAAAGTTTGGTTAACACTTCTGAAACTATATTGTTTGATTTTATCAACTCTGTAAGACTTTTCATCTTCAGCATCTGTTAATATTTTTCTATAAAAGTCAAAATCACAAGTTTTAATTCTATATCCAGTTGTAACACCTTTAGCTCTACTATCATGTGTAACAGAATGTATATCATCGTCTACTCTTACTTTTTCATAGGCATACATTTTAGGTTTTAATCCTGCAAATCTAGTAATAGAGTATAAACCATTCTTATTTTCTTCTATTTTTAATAAGTTAAGTTCTGAACTTTGATTAACATTTGAATAGTGTATACTTCTAGTTATTAAGTATTGTTTATTAAGATTACCAGTATCAACTTTCTTTTCAAAATGTGGATCGTTCATAATATCCATATAGAAATCTCTAGTTTTAACCATAAATATGAAACTATCAGTATCACTCATCAATAATCTTAAACTACTCCCATATTTCCTATATAAATGTCCATACCAGAATTGAGCCATTAACCTTTTAGATTCACATAATATACTCATACCTATATAAGATGGTTTATCAATAGTGCATTTATATTTTTGAAATTTGCATATACGTAAGTTACTATTATCTATAGCAATAAAACTTCTATAAAATGGATTGGAAGTACACTGTAAAAAGTCTTCTTCATTATTAACCAATTTGGAGGTACATCTATTCTCAGTATTTTCACATGTCTTTCCATAAGCGCTATTTAGAATAAGCTTAAAAGTATCAGCATCGGCATCCCTTCCTTCTAATTTAGCTTGTCTTCTTAAGTTATGATTCATCATTACAAAGTTATGTGCATAATTAGACTCTTTAAATCTGATAATTCTATGAATATGATGTATAACATAACCCATTTCACATGCAAATTTCAAATATTGATAGTGAACAACATAGTTGTATTTTGTTGTTAAATCACATACTATTTTAGGAACATTTGACTTTAACTTTTTAACTTTATATGTTTTATCAATATTATTTTTAACTTCTGAAACTAATCCTAAAGACTCTGCCCATTTCTTTTGTATTTCAGATAAATTATCATAGTCAACTATTTTTCTTTCAGGTAACAAAGGATATTCAGCAAATTTTTTTCTTTCATCACTATTACTAGGAGGAGAAATATCTACTTCCAGAATATATCCATACATATTTTTATTAATCCATTCTGTATTGTAATATTTTTCTCTTTGTTCTTCATAGTAATGTAATGATAATATTTTCTTTACATTTTCAGTAGTTGGTTCAATCCATTCAAATTCACTATATGGTAACTTCATACTAGCCATAGTACTTGGATATAAAGAATTATAATCCATATACATAATATATGTTTGATTATCTGGATCCTGTACTTCCTTTTTATTTTTCTCTTGCCATTGAGGTTGATAATGATTCCAAGACTCTGCATATCTCATACTACCAACCATAGAAATCCCACCTATTAATCCAGAATGTATAAAGTCATAAATATCAGAGTCACTTATTAAATCAATTTTTACATCACAATTTTTAAGGAATATACTCCAAGATAAACCAGGTGAACTACAATGCCATAATGGATCTAAAGTAAAATTATTCCATATAACATCTCTAAAATGTTCAAATACGCATGTTAATGTAAGAACATCTAATCTGAGATAAAATAAATTGTAGTCCATTAAGTTATCACATCTAATAACTTTCCATAAAGCCTGACAACTAGCATATTCAACATCTGTTACTGTATTATCATCTTTTAACTTTGAATAGAATGCTTCTTTAGGAGGTAGTTCAAAAGTATTGAAATATTTAGATAATGAGTCCACATATTCATATGGAAAATATCCTTTAGATAAACACCATTTATGGATAAAAGCATCAATATTCATATCATGATCCAATTTACCAGGAGCAGAATATTTTTTATAAATATCTTCATATACATAACTGAAATATTTTTGATAATTTCCATTATCTCTTTTTGCTTGAGTATATAATGACTTTGTTAAAGAATCTAAAGAACTTGGTAAGAATTGATAAGAGTCCATAAAGTATAATTTGTTGAACTTTATTAATAAAAATTTATTATCTGTTTTGGGTAATACTGATAACTGTGATTTATATTGTTTTTTGTTTTTATATTTTCTTATTTTGCCATCTTTACATTTAATAATTCTATAAGCAGATTGTTCATCTATTTCATCTATAACATCTTCCGCATTTCTAGGACTATCCCTTCTTAACATTTCTTCTAATTCTAATAATGCATTAACTTCTTCATTATTAATTTGGATTACTTCACTTTCAGCTTCTTGAGTTTCCATATCACTTAAAGAATCATGTAATGGACTCATACTGAAATTATTATTATTATCTTCTTTTTCTTCTTGTTTTTCTTTTCTTAAATTTTTCACATAATCTTTTATTTTATTTGCTGTTATAAAGCCATTAGTATAAGGAGGTAATGGAGTAAATGTATCACTATCTTGATGTGGAACAGGAATAGAATTAGTATTATCATCTTCTTCTTCAGTATCACTATCAGATTCAGTATCTGAAGCATAATTTACATTAGGATCAATATTATTTTCTTTACAAAATTCATCTCTTAACTTATTATCCCATCTGGACAATCCTCTAATAATGAAATTATTGTCATAATTTTTGGAATTATGAGCAATACAAGGGATTGGCATATTATTTAAACATACATGGAAGTTACAATTATTACATATTCTACCTATATATTGTCCGCTAAAGTGGTCGTGGTGTAATACAGGTTTCTTATTCTTATTCCTATAATCAAATGGTTCTTTACAGTATATGCAATAATTCAATTTATTTTTAGGATCTTCTCTATTATATCCTATCATTTTTCAGGATTTTTTAATTTTTCTTCATATAAATCTAATATTTCTTTTTGTATTTCCATAAATTTAGCTATTAATCTATCCTCTAAATCTGTTTCATTATCTTTAGGTGTTTTAAAATCATACTCAATTTTATTAGGATATATATTAGGATATTTTGATACAACATATAAACACCAACTGGATAATATATGCTTTGATAAAATACCTTTCTCATTTAAAATTGGATCTATTACTTTCTCCTGATAAACTTCAGTATCCCAATATATTACTATAGGTATTAGTTGCATATATTTAAAGTTCTTAAATTCTAATTGAATATTTTTCTCAGGGAAATTTCTTATAATACCTTTATGTTGTTGACAATTATATTTTTCATGTTGTATTCTTTTTTCATCTGTTGATAATAAAGCAAAACAATAATTACATCTAGGATAACCATTTTTACACTTCTTTCCTTTAGGTATTAATATTACATTTAATTTTGTAATAGTAGAATAATGTTTATCATTATATAATAAATTCACATGTGGATAATTATTGAATTTATCTATATGTGTTACATATATAGGAACTACTTCTTTATCTGTTATTTTGAATATATTTAATGTTATATGATTTATTGTTTCAAATTCATGAATTTGTTTTTTATGTTTTATAGGATCTACTGGGAAATATAACATACTATAATTGTAGTTAACTCTAATATATTCTTTATATTGTTCTACTCTATTTAAATTCTTATTATTATTATTACCATGAAAAAATGCTGCTGCTATAGCATATAGAAAACATAATTGATCATTTTCTTTATTATTATCTATTGATATAACACATTTTCTATTTCTAATCCAATCTGGAAGTTCTTTATTTTTACCACTACCTGCCATAGCAGTTGCTTTGACTAATTGAACTTCAACTTCACCAACATGTCTAAATTTTAAACTTGATTTTTCAGTATGCCATAAAGGTCCCATTTCTGTTCTTATTCTATCTTTTAATATTTTATGTGCAACATTCATTTCTGATTCTGTAATAACTACAGGTCTACATTCTAAGAATACCCAATTTGTTATTTTATTACCATTTGGATTATTATAATCTGGATCGTCTGCTCCTATATAACCACTTCTAAAACTTAATGTTACTTTTATATATATAACATCTTCTAAATATTCTCTTATTTTAGTAATTAATGGACTACTAGGATCAGTTATAATTTCAACAACAGCATCTGGATCCTTACCATTTACATCATTTAAAAAGTTAATTTGATATGTTCTACTATAATTATCTGTACTTCTCTGAATTAAGTCCATATAATATAATCTCTTTTCATATGGTAATTTTAATAATTTAGTAGGATGATTTTCTAATATATCACTTGCTTCTCTTAAATCTCTTTCTTCTTGATAAGATAAATTTAAATCTGCTACTCTATTACGCTGTTGTGCATTTGGTGGAGGTTGATTAACAACAACAAAAGGTTGATTTGGATTAGGATTTGGATTAGGCATTGGAACCTGCATACCTCCTTTTCTTTGTATTTTTGGAGGACTTATGTTTTCGAAATCTAATCTTCTCTTGGGAGGTGGTGTTACAAATCCTGGTTCAGGAATATTAATTTGAGGTGTTGAATCTACTCCTATATTTCCAGGATAATAATTGAAACCAGGATTTGTATTTGTAACTAGATTTCTTGGTGGAACATAATTTCTAACTACTGGAATATTTTGAATAGGTGGAGGTGGTTCATACATATTAGGAAGTGCCATACCTGGATATGGCATTGGCATGGGATTAAATCCATAATTTTGTGGAGGAGGAATATAAGGTGCTCCAAATGGTGGTGGACTATAATAATTAAAGTTTGAATAATAATAATAAGGAGGGATGAAAGGGTTCATCTAGAAAATTAAAAATTAATTTTTTATATTTTTATTATTATTTTTATTCTTTTAGAAATTTCTAAAAGTTATATATCAATTCTTTTACGACTTATATTTATTATTTTATATTATTGCTTTATATTTCTTTCTTTTACTTGAATTATATTATATTCTTTGGATCAGATTTGAATTAGAAGAACAATTTCTATTAGTAGTATATCTAATTAATTAATTAATTTATACCAAAAAATATGAGTAATTTTGCTAGAGTATATGAATTCTATGTATTCTTTGATGTACTTAAAAATTATATTAGTAGTTTAAATGATATAAGTAGAAGGGTCTATAAATTAAATCTAAGTGAAAATTTTAGTAGTAAAGATAAAACAGATCTAAGAGATAAAATAAAGTCTTTTGTAACTTTCATACAAAATATCGAATTGAAATATAACAGAAGTAAAATAGCAACCACATTTAACAAATCTGAATTAACATCTTATAGACTGGATATTATAGAAGACTTAGAAAAATTAATTAATAAACTGGACACTTTCTATGTAGAAGATTTTGCATATATTTCTGAAGATTTCAATTTGAATGCAAATACTATTAAAAATTTTAGATATATAAAAAATCATTATCTCTATTTAATCGATACAAATTCAGAATTAAATTCTATATATAATATTTTTAAAACCAGATTGGAAGATGATAAAGACTAATTTATTTTTTATTTGATTTTTAACATATTGTTTAAACTTGGTATTATTTCATTTAATTGTTTTTCTAATTCTTTTTGTAAATATTGACTTGCTATTTTTTTCCCTTCTAATCTTCCTATTTGATGTAATACCATATCATCTAATCCTAAATGATATTCTTCATTTAATTCTTTTAATTTTAATATAATCTCACATGCTATTTTAATTGATGTTTGATAGTCATTGCTCCCATCATCTTTCTTATTGAGATATACATTACACATTTCATATAAAGAATCAAAACCATTTTCTGCTTCTTCTTTAATTAGATTATCCATATATGAAATTAGAATATTCTAGAAAATGCAAAAATAAATTATGACATAATATGACATAGGTCACGTATTTTTAAAAAGTTTGGTTTGGTGTGCCAGGAGCCCGAGTCATACGGCTCGGTGTGCCAGAACCTTTATTTACTATTATTATTTAATTCCATCTTTCAATCCATTTCCACTAATAGTAAATGCAATATTTGGACTTGTAGCATCTTTTGTTTTATAAACATATTCTGTAGATGGATCTCCACATGCAAATTTAATATTTGTGTTAGTTACAGCTATTTTGGAATATAATTCTTCTATTAATAATTTCATATTAGTCAATGTAATTGTACAAGTTTTAGAATCAGGATCAGCTGTACATGCTTCAGTTGTAACAGTTAATAATAATGATAAATCATTAAATTTCTTTAAAACTACATAACTATAATCTGAAGGAATTGGTTTATTAGATGATAAGAAATCATATCTGATATAAGTATAATCATCTTTTACTCCAAATACAGTTGCTATTCCTTTATATCCATCACTTCCATAACATTTTAATAATCCAACTGCAAATGATTTATCATCCAATTTCAATCCTTTTACTCTGTAAATCTGAGGAGGAATATTTCCATCTTTGTTATAATCATAATCTAATATTGGAGGATATTTAAAATGAGAATTCTTCTTATAATAATCACTACTAAATAATGAATTATACTTATTATCACCTATTTTATTTCCTTCTTTATTAGCTAATAAACTACAAGAATCACCAACTTTAGGATATTCTTTACCAGCATCAGCAACTTTAAATGTAATATTATCAGTATTAGTAACTTCTGATTTAGCATATTCATATAACTTAACATTCTTTACTCTATCTGTACAGACAATATACTGAGATGATGTAATAGATGTAGTTACACCTTTTCCCAAATTAACAGCTGTTAATAAACTATTCATTCCTTTCCATACAATATCACAATTACCATCATAACAAATACCTCCATCTTGATCTGGTACTTTCACTTCATTAAATAAGGATAAATCACTGTAAGAATCAATCAATATACAATTATAATCATTTACTTTTGGAGTATCTTTATATTCAAAATCATATAGAATATAATAATCATTTTCAATTGTTTTATCTTTACCCATTAAATAAGCATCACCAACTAATCCATTACCTAATTGACAGTATAATCTACCAATATATGATGTAGATGGAGTTTTTAAATTGTAATTTACTACTTGATATACATCAGATTGTTTACTTCTTTTATCTATTTCGATGGGTGGATTTAAAAGGATTGAACCTGCTTCTTTTGCATAATCACTATCAGATATTAACAAAATGTTTTTCTTTTCAGAATTTAATAATACATGACAAACATCTTTTGTTTTTGGTATTTTAGTTTCATCGGAAGAAGTTGTGGGAGTTAATGTAATATCAGTTAATCCTGAGAGTGATCTTCGAGGAGTGGTTTTAACTTTAAATGAATATTCAGTTACTAATCCTTTATCATTTTCACATGCTATATTAACAGCAGCATCAGCGGTTAATCCAAGTATAGACATTCCTTCCCACTTCAATTCACAAACACTTGCACCACATTCATCAGTCACAGTGATTGGATTTACTAATGAATAATCATTTAACAACTTTATCACTTTACATCTGTAACTTCCAGTTAATGTTTCATTATTCTTTGTACTTACATATATCACATTCACTTTTATATTTGCGTCTTTATCATCATCTGGTTCTTCGTGAAATAATACAACTTCTTGATTAATTCTGCCATTATTACATAATAATACACTTCCTACACTTCCTTTTGTATATTTTATACCTTCAGCTTTATAAATATTAGTATAACCATCTACTTTAGAGAATGTAATTGTTGTTTCTTCATTCTTCTTTAAATAATATAAACTCGATTCTATGTTAGTAATTGCAGATAAGAGAAAATTAGGGCTAGTACCACTAACTTTTGCTAATAAGTTACATACATCATCTTTATTTGGATAAGCTTTTCCATCAGCAAATGTTGAAGTAAATTTACCATTTGTATTATCGTAATTCCATCCAATATAATTGGTAGTAAAACCACTTGAATTAGTACATGCAAATGTTAAACTATTATCTTCAACTTTAGATGTTATTCCAAATATTTCATTTACTTTTTCATTCCATGTAATTTCACATGCTGCTGTTTTATCTTCACTAATTTTACATTCACTATCTACTGTTGAGGAATATAACAAACTAATGTCATTGTGTTCTTCTACTAATTCATATCTAAATTCTACATAATTAAGTGATTTAATATCAAAATCATATTTAACATAATATTTATCATTTGAATGATATATTGTTGATGTTCCTAAATAATCATCACTGTATTTATTATACACATCAAATATACCATAGTAATTTGCAGTTAATTTATCTACATTTGGATTGGTAATTGATTGATATTTTGTATCACCTATTACTTCACCTAATACTAGTAGTTTACAATATAAACAATCATTAACATCGCTACTATCTGTAATTGTTTTACCACTCACTTTAGCTAATAATCTGCATACTGTACCAGCTTTGAGATCAACACCATCTGGTGTAACGACTTTATTCTTAAATTCAATATCTTTACCATTTTCACCCTTGATAAATACTATTGCTGTATTTTGACCATCACAAAGAAAACTATATTCTCCATCATCAGTGAATTTATATCCACTATTATCCATTATTTCTTTCATATCTTTCCATACTAATTTGCATGTACCATCTGCATCACTTGTTTTACAATCAGTTGTTATTGTTGATGTATAATATAATGATAAATCACTAAACTCATCTACCAACTTACACATTACTTCACTCACATCGATTTCATCTTCAAATTCACTCTTCACATAATATTCATTACTAGCATCATTCTTTCCATATAATTGCAATTTACCTACATACGAATTTAAAATATCATAACAACTGAATATTCCTATCTTATCATCTATATATTCGATCTTCATATCTTTCACTCCCAATATTCCTGATTCACCTGCCAATAATCGAACTGACACTTCAGAGCTTGAAGAGGAATTTGAGAGTAAACGACTTGTCCCTATACTACCAGGTTGTTCAGGACCCATACTATTCAACTCGTTTATTACACTGAAACTGAGATCTACTGGACAAGCACCTAAAAAAGTAAAAATATGGAAATTAGGGGAAATAAAAATTAATTAAATACGTTTACTGCAATCAGCTCCAATATACAATAAATCTTCTCCACCATTTCGTTTGATTGTGTCACATTCACAAACATCTCCTTTACAACGTCCGTGACCACTACAACCATTTGGGCATGTTCCCATACTCAAGGAGATACATAAAAACAATGAAAACAGCACTTTATTTGTCTTCATCAATCGAAATATCAAAAATTCAATTCAAACTGAAATGAATTATTTTCATAACCCACGATCTTTTTTGTTAAACCCATTTTGAAAAATATCAAAAATAAGGATTTTACATTTATTTATTGTTTATAATTCAATTATAGATACTCTTCCTATACTACTTCCTATATATAAATATAACCCATCATCACTTAAACAAACACTCTCACAACTATGACAATGAACGCTTTTCAGCTTCAATAAACTATAGTCACTCAATGAATAGATCAAAATATGACCATCAAAACTACTACAGATTATATTGCTTTGTTTCTCATTTATCAAGATTTTAGTTATAAAAGAATGAAGTGAAGATAATGAAAATGTAAGAGGAGTTATTAATTTCTTGTTTTTTATATTATATAACTTCAAATATCCATCATTTGAACTGCATAAGATATTATCTTCATTTAATACACATATTGACATTATTATTACATTCTCATTTACTTCTATTATTCCCAATCGATTTATATTATCATTTATTGACCAAATTATTATTTTGCCATTACTTTCTCCACTTACAAAATTTTCTTCATTCCTCAAATATCGAATTGTTTTAATAAATCCATTTTTGTTATTTCCTTCATAACTTTTCAAGATTTCTTTATTTTCTAAATCAATCAGTTTTATCTCATTATCTAATCCACAACTTAATAACAAATTGTTTTTTCTGTTTATATCACAGTCTAATATATTGTTTTTATGAGCTTTAAATGTATGTAAACAATCACATGTACTACTTTCAAATATCTTGATTTTACCATCACTACTTCCTGTGATTATTTTAAAATCATCTTCTATAAACTTACACCAAACTATACAGGAATTATGACCAACATATTCACCTACTATCTTATTATATGTCATATTGTATATTTTGGTACTTGTATCATCACAACCTATTAATAAACAATCTCGATTCTCTTTTCCAATTGATATATACTATTCAATACATAAATAAATAAAAATATATATAATACTCTTATTCCCTTTTCACTTATTTCAAATGAATAATTGAATAAGATTATCTCATTAGATAATAATATCTCATATAAAATTCTAATCTTTAATATTATTAATTTATAGATTTTATCACTATATTCATGTTCTTTATCACTATTCAATCCATTTAAACTCATATTCATTATATTGTAACTTAAGAACTCTTTTTCATTATTATTCTCTAATAAGGTGTTGATTAAAGGTAATATTTTACTTATAAATATTGAACTAAATTCATGAAATTTTATATTATGTAAATTATATTCATTTATATTATCAATATAATCACAGATTCCACATATCACACTATTACATATCAAATAATCAATTGAGATTTCAATCAAATTATCGATTATTATTCCAATAAATTCTCTTCTCAAACATTTGTAATTATACTCTTTTATTCTTTTCTCTTTATTTCTTTTCACATTTTCGATATAATCATTTATATTTTCAGGCTTTTCATTATTTGTACTGTATTTTTTACTCTTTATAAATAATCCAACATCTTCTTTTATATATCCCAATTCTTCACATTCTCTTAACCAATTACATTTTATATATTTTCATCCAAATTCAATTCTATCTCTTTATTATCTTCTTCCTCCTCTTTTTCTTTTTCTTTTTCTTTATTTGGTATATTATTAATAATTCTTTTTCTGGGATTGGAACTTAATGGAGTTGTAGATGGAGGAATTGGTTTTATATTGGTTGAACTAAATCTTTCAGAATTCCTATTACTTTTCTTATCATTTTTATCTACTAATATTTCTTTATAATTATCATTTAATATCTTCAATAAATCTGTATATTTGGAATTTTGTTTAAATAACTGCTTGATCTATTAATATTATTAATTTACTAATCTTATACATTCTCATATTCAGTTTGATTTAACAAATAATAAATCACTAAATCATCAAATTCTAAATCGATTGAATTTGGATATAAACTCATTGAATTGTTGTATTCTTCTATTATTTTATCAATACTATCTCTGTATCTCTTCATTATATTGTCTGTATTTCTTAAGAATGTTGATGTATCTCGAATTATTGTGGGATGAACAACACTACCTATAGGAATAGATTCTTCACTTTCTTTGGAATCATAAACTTATTCATTCCTTCTATCCATCCTTTAAACTCTTCATAGAACTCTTTAGAACACACTTTACAATCATCATGAATTATCTAAAGTGCAAAATAAAATATGTAAATAACTATATATACTCCACCATTACTTATTTCTTTCTCTATTTCATTGTTTAGAACATTTGATTTTGAATTGAATAAACTAAATTGATATATGATGGTTTAAATACTATTCAAATATGTCATTTAAATAAACCAGACTAATCTTATTGTCTAACTCCTTCAGACTGTGAAGCAGTTTCAAATACATTTTTAATACAACTAAATACAAAAATAATACATCTCAAATTGTATTTATCAAAATCACAATAAATAAAAATAAAACAACAAAAATTACAATCATTTATTAAAATTCAATCTAATTATTTCTCAAATCACTTCTTGTACATCTTATATCAAACACATATTCCTTATATTCCATTTCTTTAAACACAGGAACACCATGATTATCAATTTGAACACAGCATGGCTTATATTTATTTTAATAAAACTTAAAACTTCATATCCTCTTTCGTTCATTATATCTCGAATCATATCCAGCACTAAAGGAGTTGACAGTAAAATATTTTCACTTCTAATCAGTATTCTTCCATTCTCAGAATGTTTTATTAATTCATTTTCAAATTCTTTCTTCAATAAAATCAATTACTTTCAAAACAGATTCAAATGATTTGCGTTATACCATTCCAATCTTTTAATCATTTCTTCCTTGCATTGATAATAATATTCGAAGCTACTGGAAATCATTATTATACTCAAACATTCACTATTCAATTCCAATGATGATTGATATTGGCAATTCTTTGTGTATTTTTTCAATTAATATATCACTTGAATCTACACTTCCATCAACTATATGAAATTCAAAATCTTTCTTCACCGTTTTTTTACACCTTCTAATACTTCGTTTTTATAAATGTAATATCTCCCTTTCGCTAATTCTGCATCATAATCAGATTTTAATTCACCAACTATTATTCCACTTCCTGTATCTTTAACAATTTTATTGTGATTTTTTATTCTTTTTCCTCTTTCTAATGTTTTCCGAATTGATGTTTCTTCATCACATGTATTATTATATTACTTCCATTTTGGTAATTGATAGATCTTACCATTTTTATTACTGCTATATTTTTGATTCATTTCAATCATTTTGTCATGTAATAGTTTCATAAATTTGGCTTGAATCTTATTACGTGGAATACCAAATACTAAACATCCTTTATTGAATTTTATCAATGTGTTGAATAAAGCGTATAATAAATCAGAATTTGAAATAATTTACCTGATGATGTTATATCTTTATCTATAATTATTATGTTTTCTATAATATTATACATTTTTATCATAAGTTATAAGTGATCTTAAATGATATGGGATATAATCACGTTCCCATAGCTAATTGTTTGATTGTTTACCTGTTACTGTACCTGGAGCATGTAATATCCATAATACTTCAGATGGGAATATTAATTTATCCTCTGAATGAGTTTTCAGTAATTTATTAAAATGTTTGTTCAAAAATAAAACTTATAATCAGGTATTTCGTTCAGATCTTTTTTCTTTTCTTCATAGGTTTTAATTCTACATAGATGAGTTTAGAATCATTATTACCCGTTTCTTAAATGCTGACAATCTATTTCTGCCGTTGTTAAATCAAAATAACTAAACGCAATATAAAACTGTAATAATTACTAAGTATAATCATCATCTTTAGAAAGATCAGCATAACATCTTTTTTTGTTGATTTAACGAATTAAACATTTAGATGGATATTATGGATTGAAAGAAAACTTTCTTTTGATAATATTTATATTGAATGGTTTTATATGCTGAAATTTCAGTGATTTCAAACGAATAAACATTTTTTCTTTCTTCTTCAATCAAGCTTTTTCAATCAAGCCACAATCATTTTAAAGCAATATATGAGTTAATAATGTATAATAATATAATGAATTAATCATCATCATCATCATCATCATATCATCATCAAGAGATATACCTCCATGTTCATTTCTCATATGTTCATACAACAAATCAGCAATTTCGTAATATTTACCACCAATTCCAACACCAATGGATTGTACACTTTGGACATCTAATATGATTACATCCTTTATCTTTTTCTGTTGCCACACCACATTTTGGACAGCATTTGACTTTATCGCAGTTTGGTAATACTTCACCTTCACAACTTTTATTGAAATGAGATTTATTACCACAAATACAACATGAAATATTTCTACATGATTCACAAGTAATATAAATTCCATTCTTTCCATTGTTCTCCTCTTCTTTTTCTTCTTTTTCATCATCACTATCCTACCACTATCACTATCTTCTTCTTCAACTTCTTTTTTCTTTTTCATCAGAATTCTTCACAATCATCATATGGACAAACATAATATTTATCTTTATTACCACAGTAATATTGTTGAGAAAGTTTATGATATAATTTCCTTAAAAGATCTTCATTAACAACTAATGCTATTTCATAAGTAGATAATCTTCTATTACATAATCTACACTCAATTTTCAAATCCCTTTCATCTTCATTGGAAGATATTATATTAATTATTTCATTCTTTAAACAATCAACACATATCTTATGGCCACATTTTTCCTATTCTATAGTTTGTTTTATCACAGGCATTATAACATAATCCATATCATTTCATCATCATTCAACATCATTTCTACCTTCATCATTTCCATTATCATCTCTTTCACAAATACTCTTTATTTCATCATATACTGCTTCTGGCATTTATATATTTCTCTTTATCAATACAACAAAGTGAATAGAACTGATTATCTTCAATATCTATTCTTTTTACTATTTCATTCTCTATCAATACATTACAATTGGATTTTGAACATAATCCAAGTATTCTGTATATTGAACTAAATCTTTTACAATCATTTTTTATTCTTGTTCTTCTTATTATCTTTATTATCTTTAATCTGAACTCTTTTACTTTCTTCATTATTTAATAAATGTATTGATTTTGATGGAACTAAGAAGAAAGAAGAAATTGTTATCCATTGCTTTAATACTTATTATCTTTTCAGTGATGGCTTTTTCAACTTCACTCTTGAATATAGGAATAAACAAATTCTTGAAATGATTATCGCAGTAGAATGTCATTTTTCTTCCTTCTCTTTCAATATGAAACATTTTTCTAATATCTTCAACAACTACAATTCCTTTATCTCTAATTCTATTGGATCAATATGTTGTTGTTCTTCAATTATTTCATTATATTTTCTTCAATCTTTTTAGAAGCATTATCATTTAATACATCTATAAAATTGTTATCAATGATAGGTTTTTTCAAAATATTATCAAATTGTAGTAAATACACTGAATAAGATAATCTTCAGAGTTTAATATTGAATTTATATAACTGCATAATGAATAAGCCAAATCATGATTTTGACATATAATGATAGTGAAGTATTATCTGATCGATAATTCACTTAACAAAAGCTCCAAAGAAGAATATTACAATATCTTTAATCAACTTGCCAACTTTCATATTTTTAATAACAAATGTAATTGTATATTCTAAATATACATCACTTTTCATATTCACAACATCTTTTATATTATTCTTCAAATCATTAAACACTTTCATTCTATCTTCTGCGTTTAAATTTGATCTATAGCTGATAAACAATTCATTATTTCTTTCATAACATCTTAATTGTGGAGATGGATCTTTATCTTGTAAATGCGACAGTAATTGTTGTATATTTCCTCTTTTCTCATTTTCATTTCATTGATTTGAACTTCATATTTGTTACTAATCATTATATTCAATCCATAGGGAGGTAAACACTTTCTTTTACTGTAATGAGTAAGAAATTTTTCTACAATTGAATGTGAATAATCTGGTTGTGATAATGCTAATTGATAACAAGTAGTTACACCTTTAATATCTAATGGATTGTATTTAGAATCAACTGGTAATGGTGTTAATGACATATAAATCTCATTTAAAACAACTGCAGATTCATAACATTTTTCTGGATCTGATGCAAAACTTACATACATGATCGACTATCTTTACCTATAGCGATATTTGGTAATATTTCAATACAAATTGATTCTTCTATTTGTGATATATTATTGTTGTTATTGTTATTGTTATTCATTATATTTGTATTTGTATCATATTTCTCTATTTGTTTTAATACTTTTTTTCCTTCTTTTCCTTCTCCTCCTTCACCTTCTTCTTCATCATCATCTTTATATTTTTGTCTTTCTTCAATACTTGGGAATACTAATTGAATTTGTGAAGTTTTAATCTGAGAAAAGTCTTGAACTTGCATGTTTATATTATTACACAAATAACCACATTCACATTCTGTATTTAACAATATATCTAATAATTGATCAACATCTGTGTCATATCAATGGTAAATCAGTTTCTCCATCATTTTCACTTAATTGCATATGTAAAACTTCACAATTCTCTTTGATACAATATATTGATTCATTGAAGGACAATTATTCATAATAAAGTATTTATAATAATGATCCTTTAATATATTAAAATTATCTTTTATTCTCTCTAATAAATTGATAATTTTGTCTTTTTCATTATTCACTATTATAACAAAAATATCTGCTTTATCACACCATCACCATTTTGTACTTTTACTGGTTTACAGAATGTAGATAATAAATTCATATATATCTCTTGATCTATCAAACACAATGGTTGATCATTTACTTTCCTTATAATTGGATCAGATTCTTCAGATTCAATTTTTGTACAAAGTCCTAAATATCCGTTAATATTATTGACATTTGATAGATCAGTAGTTTTTATTTTGAAAAATATACTACTCTCAATGGTAATGTGTTATTAACTATCATCTCTTGGAATTGTTTTAATTTTGTTCCAATTGGGCTTGATCTATACAAGCCGTCATCTTTTTATTCAATAATTCATAGTAAAAATGAACTTCTGCATCTGTTGTATTATTCTCTTGTATTGTAGTTTTAATATCCAAGTTATGAAATATAGCAATACACTCTTTATCTGCAGATCTTAGCTTATGTCTTTTAACGTACTGATTAGCTATTTCCAATGATTTTTTAGCAAATAAACTCTCGGATCAGTAGAATAATCTCTGCAGCAAGCACATTTATGATTTCCTATTCTAATCAGTTGTCCAATTAAATCCTCTGCAGTATATGCAAATTTAATGTTTATATTACAATCATAAGCACATTGTTCTCTGTTTTCTTCTTTACTTCTTTCAAAGAAAACTAATGCATTCATCAAAGTAACAACTTGAGAATCTGGATTGTAGAATTGTGAATGTTTCATAACAGCTTCACTTAAACTATCACCACTACCACTTCCCCAATAAAACAGGGATGTACCAACTGAAATAACAGCTGCACAAACTGCAGATAAGAAAATACATTTTGTTTGCTTGGATATATCTAAAAAATCGCATGCCAATTCTGGTGATATTTGGAATAATGCATAATTTCTACCTCTTTCAGTTGGAAGATATGGTGGATCATACTCAACAGCATTAATTCTCCTTAAAGTCTTTAAAGCTGCTTTTATATAACCATCATCTGGTTTATCAGGCAAATCTAAATCTTCTAAATTCAAACCACTACATCTCAATAATAACAACAATAAAGATAAATCTCTTCTCTTTATTTCTGGTAAATCATTATCTTCTATTGAATAACCATTCTTATCATCTTCATGCCAGTTAAATTGATAATATTCTCCATTACAAGTCCTTCCAGCTCTTCCCATTCTTTGTTTTCTTGAAGATTCATTGATTTGTCGAGTTATTACTATCTCTGTTCTATTTTCAGGTATATATTTTTGGTATTTTAAATAAACCACTGTCAAATACACGATCTACACCTGGAACTGTCACAGATGTTTCAGCTAAATTGGTTGTAAAAACAACTTTCTTCATCACATTATCACGATCTTCATATAATATTCTATCTTGTAAATAGGGTGGAATTTGACCATGTAATATAAAGGGATATATAACAATATTTTTATCTTTTTTTATCTTATCTATGATATTTTTGTTCTTTCTGCCCATTGCTGAACTTTACGAATTGAATCATAATTCTCAGGTATTTTGAACAACTGTATACTATTCTCTTTTTCACACAATTGTTTGAATTTATCATAAGCATAAATAATTTCATTTTTTCCACATAAGAAGCAGAGAGCGTGGCCACATTCATTGCTTTTCTTATCTTTATAACTATTAATAATTTCATTCACTATCATATCAATATAATCTCTATAGAACTTTGTTCTTCTTAACATTATATCCTTCTTTACTACATCAAAACATTGTCCTTTTATATTTATCTCTTTAATATCAGGAATAAATGATTTAAAAGCATTTACACTTATTGTAGCTGATGCAATAATAGCATGAACTTTATCACTTTCATTTTCACATTTTCATTCTGTTTAATTAAGTTTGATTTTATCATTGCCAATAATGAATCAATGAAAACAGATCTTTCATGAGCTTCATCAATCATAACTATCTTAAACTCAGTGTTATATTTTGGTGTATCTATTATTCTAGTTAATAAACGATATTCTGTTGTTAAAACAATTCTTGGCAATACAGCTGTTTCATTTATTTTCATCTATCATCTTCTTTGATGCAATAACTGTTCCTAAATCACCAATTAACTCATGAATCTGATTTTTGACGTTTCTAGCAGCAAATTTACGTGGTTGACTTACATAAATAGTATCTGTTGGACATGGCTTGTTCCTAGTAAGTAGAATATGTACAGCACAAAAGATTGGAGTAAGAATTGATTTACCAGCACCAGTATCTGCTGTTAAGAGTGATACATCGTTGTTAAAACATGAATCTATTAGTTCGTTTCTATAAGCATAGACTGGAAGTTGTTTTTCAGCCATTCTTGTTTCTAATTCGATTAATCTATCCTTTATATCATCTCTTAATCTACTTTTCGATATTTTTTCTTTCATTTCATCATATACAACTAAAGCCTTTGTTTCACGATATTCCAATTCATCCTCATAATCTTTTTCTTCACGATGGAGTATCCACTTAGCTTTTGCCTTAGCTACATTTTCATCTAATTTTTCTCTAAAATCTTCTCTGATTTTGTACTTTCTTTGACGATTATTACCCCGATTATCATAATTAATTGATCCTCTGTTATTATTACCTCCCCTACCTCTTCCACCTCCTCTATTACCACCTCTTCCTCTGTTGCTACCACCCTCTGCCACCTCTACCACCTCCATCACTTCTATTATCAAAATCCCCTCTGCCGCCTCTGCCACCTCTACCTCCACCTCTATTACCACCTCCACCACCATTTTACCACCATTACCTCCTCTACCACCTCTGCTTCCTCCATCACTTCTATTATCATTTTCATACCTACCACCTCCGCCGCCTCTACTCCCACCTCTTTGTCGTTGATTATTTCCACCTCTTCCTCTTGATGGACTGGAATTACTATCATTACGATTATTGCTATCCCTATCATTATTGTTGTTATTAAATAGGTTACGCCATCCACCTTCACGCCATTCATCACTGTTCTTATTATTATAACCTCCTCTTCCTCCTCCTTTTTTGTTATTAGAATTACTCATTTTTGGATCTTTGTACAGTGAATGTCAAAAGGTATAAGAGTATTTTCAGTTTATACAGTATAGTTACTATTATGCAGGTAAAGACTAATTCTATCTCATGAAATACACAAATATAAATGAACTATACTTAATCTAACTCATTTTATATGATTTATACAATCATACATTTTTTACAACTATTAATTTATTTTGACAATAATTAAACTATATACAACACTTTTAAATCCTAAATTTCACTACATCTATGATTTTGGCTTTTTTTCATTTTTCTCTACTTGTTGCGGTAGAAATGTTCGATAATATGCGTAATGAAAATTTATAAACAACATTTTAAAGAGATTTTGGATTTCTAAGGTTATATTTTCAAGATCAAAATACCTTCATCTTTTATTTCATCAATGTAAAATTTAATAGTAGGTGGAATAAATTCTGAATTTAGATCACTGTTTAGAACAGGTAGATTACTCTTTTCTATATGTTTTCTGACATTTATAATATGGTGCATCATCTATAGCTAAATAGTGTGATTTATATACCATTGTAATTTCTTTATCTTTAAATTCAAACCCTAAAACAGACATTATTCAAAATCAATTTGAAATAGGTAATAAAAATTACTGTAAATTACATGTAAATGTCATTATTCTATTTTTCGAAATAGAATACTTGTTAGTTTTGTAAAAAGGTAAATTTTCATATAAATACCAATTATTCTAATATTTCAATCATTTTAAATGGAACCAAAGCCATTAAGCTCTGGGCTTGAGTTAATACCAGAAATGAATGTTATTGATAAGGAGAGAGATGCTTTAATTATATCATTATTAGCACAAACTATATCTCAACAAGATCCCAATCCATCATCTTTTATGATAGCTTATAATCAGCTTTTGAAGACAGGACTTATAAAGAATCGAGATGCAGTGTTTTGGTATCAGAAAGCAAAAGCGCTGTTCAATTCTCACCCTTCTATATTGAATGTATTTTTTATAAATATAATCTCTAGTTACCGCCTAATGAACAAGATTACCAAATGAACATGATGAAGATGAGATATGAAAGAGATTTTATACCAATAGAGAAGCTAGGACATGGTGGATTTGGACATGTAATGAAATGTAGGAAGAAATTAGATCATAAATTATATGCAGTAAAAATAATACCAGTAAAGTATAAATATATATATTATTATATTAATTATATATAGAAATACTTGTAAAAGAATCACAGAACAATTAAAAACAACTTTAAGAGAAGTAATAAGTTTCAATAATGGATCATAAAAATGTATTAAGATATTATGATGCATGGATTGAACCAACATGGATAAATCAATTTACATCTCCATCAAGTAATAATAATAATAATATATCAAAATTTAATATGAAAAGAGGAAGAGAAAATAGATATTCTGATGTTGTTGTTGAAAATGATTCGAATAATAATTTATCCAATGCAAATAATGAATTATCCATTTAACGAAGATTCTGAGAATTTATTAATACTAAATAATGATGATGGTGAAGAGGAAGAAGAAAGAAGAAGTAGTAGTAGATGAAGAAGGATCTGAGGAAGAAGATGATGATGAAGAATATGATGATGATGATGATGAAAAATATAAAAGTGAATATAATAATTCAAGAGTTGAAGTGTTAGAATCAACAGATACTCAATCAACAACACAACTACTACTACTGCTGAAACTACAACTAATAGATCAACATTAACAGCAACTAATATATCAAATGCTGATTATATGAATAATAGAATGAATGAAATAATATTTGAAGATAGTTGTTCTGGTTCAGGAACAACAACTACTTCAACTTCTGATAATTATAAAGTTGAGAGCAATAATAATTCTGTTGTTTTTGAAGATAAAAAAGAGTTATAGTAAAAGTAATTATGGTGATGATGAAGGAGAAGAAAGAAGTGAAGAAAGAAGAAATGAAGAAGAAATTGATGATGAAAATAGCAAAATATTTAGAAAATGATGAAGATGAAGATGATAATCAATCTACTTCTTCAGATTCTTCATCATCCAGTGGACCACCAATTGAAGCATTAAACTACAAGAAAAATATGAAAAAAGAAAATCCAGTAATTGATATAGAAAATGAAAAGAAAAATATCAATGAAAATATAAACACACATAAAAATCCATCACCATTATTAATGCCTTGTGATTTAGTTCATTTTACTAATTCAAAATCACCTCCATTTCGTCAATCCAACCATATTTCAAATAATAACAATAATAAACAAAAATTAACCAATAATACTCCAAGTAGTGATATTATTCCTTATAGTAATAAAAAATCACCAATTTATAAACTAAAATTTGAACTTTCTTTATATATACAAAGTGAATATTGTGAAGGAACAACATTAGGAAAATATTTATCTGAAAGAATGGATAAACCTAGTAGAAAAGTAAATTCAGTTGAAATGTATGAGTTTTTAGTTCAAATAATGGAAGGATTAGAACATATTCATAGTAAAGGAATTATTCATAGAGATATGAAACCAGAGAATATATTTATTACCAATGAAAAGAAAATAAAAATTGGTGATTTTGGATTAGCTACATTTAATTGTATAAAATATATTTTTATATTTGTATATCAATAGATAGTGGAATTGAAACTTCTTCTGATTTATCATTGGTATCTCCCATAAATAATATCAATTCTCAACACAGTTATGGATTAGGAACACAATTATATGCAAGTCCAGAGCAATTATCTCAAAGTGATTATGATTTTTCAACCGATATTTATAGTGTTGGTTTAATCGTTGTTGAAATGTTTGCTAATTTTGGTTCTATGATGGAAAGAGCATTGACTTTGAAAGATGTGAGAAAAAGTGTGAAAAATATACCAAATAATGTGTTGAATTATAAACCAGTATAATATATTATATTTCTATTGTTAAATAGTTTTATTTACTATTACCAAGAATGTTAGATCATAATCCATACAATAGACCAAAAGCTACTGAAATATTAACAACTTTGAAAGTATATTATCATTCATTTATTACTCCAAACTCACAAAGGAAGTAAAAATGATTGAAAATATAAAAATACATTCGGAATCAGGAGAAGAAAAAGAAGAAAAAAAGGAAGAAGAAATTGTTATTGCCATTCCTAATTTATTGAATGTTCAAAAAGGACATAAACTATGAAAACTGCAATAAAGAAGAATTAATCACATTGCTTATTCAAAGAGATTTGTTAATAGTTGAACAACAGAAGAGGATTTTTGAATTAGAAAAGAAAGATAAGAATTGATACATTCATGAGTGATACAAATTTTCCTACATGCATGCATCACTGTTATATGTTATTATTTTTTAACAGTTTGTAGTTAATTCAAAAAATAACACAATCAAGTCAATAATAATAATAATAATAAAAATAAATAAATACACAATTTTTTAAAAACTGAAAATTTAAAAATAAAAATACTCAAAATTGTGAAGATAACCATTCTAAACCTTCATACAATCCATCTCCTGTTGTAGCACAACATGCTTGTATAAACCACTTTCTATTATTTAATTGAGCCAAACCAAGCTTTTCTGCTATTTGAGGCGCTTTTAATGCATTTGGAAGATCTTGTTTATTTGCATATATCAATAAAACTGCTGCTTTAAGTAATTCTTCACTCATCAGTTTATTTAATTCTTCTTTGGCTATATAATAATACTAATAGATAATAACTATACCCATTTCCATTCGATTTACATCATTACTATCCACCACAAATATATACCATTTATTCCTTCATAATAATGTCTCCATAACACACGGATCTAATTGTTATATAAAACAATGATAGGAATACTTTATC
>NGBS01001272.1:0-12360 GCA_002245135.1 Proteromonas lacertae
CAATGGAAATTACTATTACACCTGTAACTGATTCTACTACTGGTAAAATGTTAGATCATATAAATTTAAGGAATTCAATGAATTTTGGAACTATCAAAGTATACAATAAAACTGGAACACTTCTATGTGATTTAGATAGTAGTTATAATGAATATCGAGATTTAGCTCATCAAATTGCTAACCAGTATCCTTATGATATAAAAGATTATCATTATTATGAATATTTATTTGATGGCTTACGCATTAGAAATAATAAAATAGCTGAAACAACTATATGTAATTCTAATTCTACTTTAAATGCAAATGGAGGTGTTTGGAATTATTGGGAAGAAATGGGAACAACAGAAGATATATTACATGGAAAACTATACTGTAGATTTCATTTTGCAGATTTCTATAATACCATATTAGCTTTGAAGAATGATATTTATTTTGGTGAAGTCATTTATATTCAATTCACATTTGCTCCTATAATGAATTGGATTCATCATAGCAATGGTTCTGTTTGGATTAATTCATGGCAACAGCATGTAGGAATGAAAATTATTAATCCTAGACTTTACATTTGTTACAATAAAGATCCAACATGTAATGCTAATACCATTAATTATTCAACTCATCATCCTATTGACTTTACTGACTTTAATATAGTTCAAATCACTAAAGATCCAATTCCAGGTAGTAATACTTTTAACTATAACTTCAGTATTAATAGTAGCATAGGAAGTTATGTTAAATATATATTATACAGAGCATATTATATGATGCATATAATAGAGATACTATTCCTTTTGATCAAGATCAAGATAGAATAAGATGGCAAATTAATGATTTCGTTTATACACCTGATTATTTATATCCTGCAAAATATCAGACATGGGAATATATGAGAAATATTATTCAAAATACAATATTTGATAATGTAATACATTATCATTTCCCAATTCATTTTTTGATGTTCTAAATTTCAGTACTGATCGATTAACTGAATTAAAATTAAGAGCTGGTAAAGACTTAGCAAGTGATTTAAAAATTACTTTGGATTGCTCAAATCAACGATTTGATGCTAATCATAATCCATATACAATTCATCATAAGTTCTACATAATTACTGGTAAACAATTGATTATTGGACCAAGAGGTGTTGAAAAGGTAGTATAAGTAATAATACTTTATTATTGACTTCTATTTTTATTTTTTGATTTCTCACTACATAATATATACACACACTATGTTTAAATTTGAAAAAATAAATAATATACAAATTGAACCTGTTGATGGTGGTGAGTCTTTTGATCCTAAGAAAATTCTGGGATATGATTACTTTAATGAGCCTTTCTGCAATATATTTATTGTAGCTCGTAAGAACAGTGGGAAAACTACTTTGATATACAATATATTAAGACATATTATAGATCCAAAATATAAGAAAAAACAACATGTACATTTTTTCGTAGGTACAATTAAACAAGATAGGATATATGATTCAATTAAAGAGTTATTAGATTATAATGAAATTAGTTATGATGAAAACGATTCATTATTTGAACCTTATTCAGGAGATAATTTAGTAGAGAAGTTAATGAAATCAATTGATGATACAAACAAAGATAATTTTGAGTATGCAGAACATATTATAATATTTGATGATCTTAGTTTAGAGTTGAAAACAGCTAATATCATACCAGTATTAATGAAAGAAAATAGACATTTAAAATCAAAAATTATAATTAGTAGTCAATATATTACTGATATAGTACCTTCAGCAAGATCACAAGTAGATTATTGTTTAACATTTTATGGATTGAGTAATAGAAATTTGTTTGACTTATACAACTCATTGAATATATGGATACCTGAATATGAAACATTTAAAGAGTTATATTTAGCTGTTACTAAGCCACAATATAACTTCTTATATATTGATAATGTTAAAAAAGTGTTTAGAGCTAACTTTAATATTTTGATTGAAGATCATTCTGAAGTTTCTTGATGTTTTTATTAATTTTGTTATTTTATTGTTTATTAATTCAAAAAATGTTTATTGGGGAACGAAATACTTCAGATATAAATATTGATACAGATAAGCTTGCTAAAGATATAGCTGACAAAATAAATATACAACCTACTGATCCTGATACTATTGTTAAACCTATTAATAATCATACTGATACTCAAATAAATAATATTATTACACCTGTTAATGATATCAAAACTACTACAAATACTATATATGGTAAATGTCAAGAAATATATAATGTTGTAAATAATAGCTCTGGAGGTAGTACTACAATAGTTAATAATTCTGTATCACCTAAATTATTGCATACTGAATATACATATTGGTCAGTTAATTTCTATATATTTCAAGATGGTTCGATCAATCAATATGAATCTACTGTAAAAGTACCTATAAAAATACAAATGTTTGAACATTTTATGAGAATCAAGATATACAATGGCCTTGTTTTAAAAAATCATGATGATGGTTATGGATTTATATTATATCTAGATGACAATCATGTTATTAAAGCTGAACCAGGTAAAGAAGATTTATTGCAACAATATTATAACAAATTATTAGAAACATACTTTGTAGATGGTAGTAATGGAATATACTTCCCTATACAAGGTGTAATAAATGAAACTTCACAACCTGCAATTAATGATTATGGATGTTTTTGGCCTATATTAAGAAATAATAATAATAAATGTAATCTTTATATAGAACGAAAAGGTCTTGATGCATATTCATATCAAGCATTCCCACCTCAAGTTATTATAACAGAGTGGATGGATACAGGTGTTACAGAACCATTTTAATCTTTATTATGATTATTTTATTATGTTTATTATAAAATTTATTATATTTTTATTATATTATATGATTTTTATTAAATTACGCATATTTTTAAACCCTGTCCCAAATCATTTTAAGATAAAGATTCGTTTTAAAATTTAGAGTATGTTTATCGTAGTTTGATCATTGTTTCCTTTAACTTCTTCTTGTGCTTCTTCTTCCTCATCATCATCACTATCATCAAATATATAATTCTTCTTTACATAATGTTTCAGCATAGGATTCTTCTTCAAATGAACACTTCCCATTCCTTCAGGTAGTGTTAACCATTCAATATACTTATCAAACACTGCAAAATAATGTCTATTTAATCCTCTTGGTTTTACTGATGGTTTAATATCGAAAAGCATCATGTAATATCTCTTATCACTGTACTTTGTCCACATCTTTTGATGACAAATAGCACAGAATTCATTATAAGACTTTATCTCTTCCTTAGGTAATGGACTATCTAAAACTGCACTTATATTATGGTTAAAATATAAGTAAAACTTACATGTTCCACATATACACTTATCTAAATAATCTTCATTATTTCTAAATGAACAAAAGAAAGCAAAGTTTACTGAAGCACACATATTTTATATTTTTTTGATAAAAACGGTTTTTCTAAAATATCAGGAAAATCAAAACTGTTTCTTTTTTCTGTTTATAACAACAGTTTCTCGTCAGAATTTCGATTTATTAAAAAATATAGAATACTGCAGATAATTCTTTAAATATATATTTTTGATACTATTTAAATTCTTTTGAATGTTTTTAACTACACTATATAAATCCATTATTAATTTGATAAATGAAAAAAATAACTAAAAAAAAGTAAGAACGTATTCTGTAGCTTGGCCACCACACTATTTAATCACTAAGTCCTAGCTAGGCTACACAGGACACGCTACTTACTTACATAGAAATACATTTCTTATTATATAAAGTAGCTACCCTGCCGGGGTAGAACAGGTAGCTACCTTTCTATTTATACACTTTATTTCTACTATCCTACACTACAAACTATTAAAAACATAAAAATAAATTTTAACCCATAAATTTATTCACACACTAAAATATATACACAATTTTAAATTCACCGCTTGCTCCAGTATAACCCGTACCAAAAACTAATTCACACTCAAATCGCTTATTCTTACCTGTAGAAGGCACCTAAGAATAGTCTGGTACGGTTTACCCACATACAGTGATATTCTTACGGTTATACATATATATTAAATGAGACAATTATAATCAAGAAATAGAGAAACGAATATATCGTCTATTGATATTTACATGATCTCTTCATCTCTTGTTTCTTTAGTAGCTAACTCAACAAATAAAATATATCCATATTCATTGGATTCTTAAATTTATATATACACTATTAATTAATTCATTTTATTCATAACTTGTTGTGAAAAAGGTAAAACAAAAAATAGTGCCGTTTTTTTAAATTTCTTGTTGGTTATTTCTCATGACAGATAAATCATGTAACGATTGTAAGAATATGTCAGACGAAATTACTATAAATGAATACGTATATTTTTGAGTAATTTGTAGGAAAAGGCATATAAAATATTGAATAAACAAAGATCTAAGAGAAAACAGAAGACATGTCTTCATCTATCATCATCTACATTATTTATATGCAGAACACTATTTCGTATACTAATTTCTGTGATAACTAGTCTCGAATTATGAAGTGAATAGAATAATACATACATATCTTGCGCTATGGTATAGACATCCTGATTTGGATTATGTAAATAGAAGTGATATAGAAATTCTATTTTTACCAGAAAATTGTCCTTTCATTACTCACTTTTTTGTTAATAAGCGTGTAAGTTGTGATGATTATGTGATGTTTATATGTTTTTTCTTGTTTTATAGTAATGAAGATATATTGAATATCTTAATATGTATGATAGGTGTAAATAGCAATTTATTTATAACAAAAGATCAAGTTAGTAAATTTTTTTTAGAATACAATATAGAGAAAAACAAATATGAAGATTTAGATCAATATTTAGATGTTTCAAAACCTTCTTTACCTGAGTATTATAATATAAAATGTATTATGATTAGATATCCGAAAGAAGTATATAATTTAAAAGCCTTCCACACATATATAATAAATAATATAGGAATTGCGTTTATTATTACTAGATTCAAACAAGATATTTGTGATTTAACAATAGATAGAGAAAGTATATATCTTATATTTATGAGAATTAATTATTATAATGCTGTTATTTCAAACACAATTGATTTAACAGAAGGAACTTTTCAATCTCATTTATTATTAATTCCTCCACCAAAAGAACCATGTTGTGATAAATTATATAGGATACTATTTACAACAAAACCAGAACCATACCATTATGATTTTATGATACAATGTGAGCCAGATTTGGCGAGAAAGAATGTGATTTGTCAGATAAAACAAAGATTTGGATATTCACGGAAAAGCAATTCTCGTCTTACAAAACCTTGTTTTGGTTCTTCTCCTTGCCTTAAAATGTTTCTTTATAGTTCAAGTCATAAAGTTTCTAAAACAAAATTAGCTCACCCAGAATTGGAAAAGATAAGTCATGAATCATTTTCTAAAAGAATAAAACTTTCATTATCCACACCTAAATCAATAAAACCATTCAATTACGAAGATAGTTTAGGATAATCATTTTATATATAGTATAATTGCACAATTATTTATAATAATTATTTTGAAAATCAAATAAACCTTTCAATAATGATAAAATTTAAAAATATAATTTTCTCAAGCTTTATCTCGAACCAAGAATTTTCTTTTTTTTGAGATGAAGAGTAGGCTGTAATATTTAATATTTTATAGATATTAATAGTGATGATGAAACTCAAAGGATGGAAGAGGAAGAATCTCTACTGAAGAAAACTACTCCAGATAAAAAGACTGTATTTTGATGAATTTTATTAATATAGAGTGATTCACTGTATATATCTGTTGGTATTTGCATATTTTATGCTACTGCATCGATGACACTCTCCTTAGTTAACAAAGTATATTCCTTTTGTGTGTTATTGTAATAGAGTGTGTTATCAGTCTATGAATTCAAATATCCTTGTACTTTATTTGCAATACAATTAACTTGTTCTCTCATAGTTCTAACATTGTGTGATGTATTTTTATGTACTATGATTAAAATAGCATTATCATCTTCTGGAACTTCCAAAGATCACCACTCAGTTGATAAAACAAGCATTTCCCGTTGCTTTGTTCAATATTTGCAATACAATAGCAGGATTTCTTGGTTTGAGATTTGTTGATATTCCAATGTTTTTATGTATAAGAAGAACAACCACAGCATTTACATTATTATCAGAATATTTTATTATGCATAAAGTTGCGCCAAGGAAAATCAGAGTTTCAATATATATAGTTACAATTGGAGCAATAGTTGCAGGATGTGATACATTTGTCATATCTTTTATTAATTTTACTGAATAAATATGTTTTCTTTAATACTATATACAGTGGTTTTAAAGGTTATGCGTTTACAATTCTTAACAATTGCTTCACAGCTTGCTATTTAGCATTAATGAATCAATTTTGTAAAAATACAGGAATTAAAGCATTTGGATTGATGTATTACAATGCACTGTTATCTCTTCCGATGACATTATTGTGTCTACCTTTTGTAGATCCGATTTCTCAACTATCAAGCTTTGAACACTGGATAGAGTTAAAATTTTTGTTATCATTATTAGCTAGTTCATTATTAGGAGTAGTTTTAGTTTATGCTACCACATTATGTTCAACTTATAATTCTCCAGTTGCTACTTCAGTTACTGGAAATATTAAAGATTTGTTGCTTACTGTGCTAGGATATTTGCTATTTGAAACTACATTGTCAAAATATGCTGTTATTGGAATTATTATTTCATTTACAGGTAGCTTTGTTTATTCTTATTTCAAACTAAATATGAATAAGCATTAATTAAATCTAATATTATATTGTTTGTTTTTTTGCATTGAGAAAGAATGACTTTTGGTGTGTTATTTACGTAATTGTGGTAATTTTGGGTAATTATTTCGTTTTTACATCAACTGATTTAATGTGGCGTAACCGTAGATCTCAGGAAGGTAATACCCGGGAAAAAAGAATAAATGACTTCGTCGATATAGTTAGATGTATAATTGACACAGGCAGTCGTAATACAGCACTAGCTAACATTCTGAAGTATTTTTGCATCTATATCCCTATAGTTTGCTTTTAAATTTAATGAATAACTATGATGAGTTGTTTAAAAGAATAAATGAGTGTGTAGAGCAAACTCTTGTTCTTCACGATTTTGACAATTACAAACCAGATGCGCCTGAGCCTGACGCATTTAGATATGTTTTAAACATTTTAATCGACTATAAGAAAAGAGGTACTGAATTAGAGTCAATTCTCTTCCACGTTGAAAATCAATTTGGTCCACATGTTAGTGACAAAAATGGAGAAGTGTTATCAGTTTATGGATCCTTTATGAAGCTGATTGGAGAAAAATTACGAAATTCAGCAAAATTCCAGCCATTTATAAATGCATTACACGATGTTATTAATAAATTCCGTAGAGAAGAAACAACCCACATTACATTAGATGAATTAGAAGACTGTCTTGTCATATTAGTAGCAATTGTTGGTAAGTATGATAGAGTATTATATAACACATTTTCTGAAAGGTTTTTGAATGATGCTAAAAGTTATTATCAAGACAAAACATCTGTTTTACTCAATCATAATGAAATGATGGCGTGTATTAATGATATTAGCACTCAACAAAAGAAAGAATATATATTTACAATTGAACAAATACCTGCAAGATTGGGTAAACAATATGCTGATGTTATTGCTGAGATATTAATAACACCAAAAGTTACAGAGATTTGTGGAGTATATATATATATATATATATTATATATTATAGAAAACAATTGGTTTAAAAAAGTTACTTCAGTTAGATTATCAACATAAAGAAGAATTAGCAATAGTTTATAATTTCTTCCACGAAGTTCCAACTGCATTTGTAGAGTTTAATAAAATATACCAAGAAATCTATTATGGTATATTAGTTGAAGCATTAGATGCATATAAGACTGCAGATCCTCTTCAATATATAGAACATGTAATTGAAATAGTTGAACATCATAACACTATAGTTCAAAGCTATATGAAGAATGATAAAGTTATATCTGAAGGTAGAGTTGATACAATTCATACAGCCATTACTAATACCAATGAATCTGCACCATCTGAAGGTTTAGCTTATTATTTAGATAAATGGTTAAAAGCATCTGATTCAAAAGAGAATATAAAATCACATATTGATATGGGATTGAGATTCTTATCTTTATTAAGAGATAAAGATATATTCATTGATTATGCTTATAAAAATTTGTTATGTAGTAGATTGTTAGAAGGTAAATCAACAGATAATGATTATGAAAGATATATTGTCAAACAATTACAAGAGCAATATAACGTTAACTTTGGTAAATCATGTTTCGATTTGTTAGATACATACGATAATGAAGTAGTTGAAAGTGATAAGAGAAGTAAAAAATTCAAAAAAGAACATCCTACAGTTCCAGATATGAATGTAATTGTATTAAACAAAACTTCATTTGATGATATTGAAAATATACCAGATCCTCATAATTTGATGACTTTAGTTCATCCTTATAGACAATTCTATCAGAAGATATTTGGAGGTAGGAATTTAACATTTTTATACTTTGAAGGTAAGATTACTTTGGAATATACAGTTACTGGTCATGTATTTGTTGTTCCACCAATTGTAGCTGCATTTCTATTATCTTATAGTAAAGATAAGACTGAAATGTCGATTAAAGAATTTTTATCTTCAATTGCTGTTAATGAAAATGAAGATACTAGTATTGCAAAGAAATTAGCTGCTTATCTTAATTCATTGTGCTTTAAGAAAGGTGCAAATAATCCACCATTAAGTGTAGAAATAAAAGGTGGTAAAAAAATTGTTCCAGTTGATGCAAAAATCAAATTAATTAAAAATTATAGAAGTGGTGCTTCTAAAATTACATTTGAACCACAGACAAAGAAGAAGAAGATCACAGGTAAATTACCTGAAAGGCTTGATGAAGATCGTTCTAATAGAATGGAAGCTTATATTGTAAGATATTGTAAAGCTAGAAATAGAGTTCCAGTAAATGAAATTCACTCAGAAACCAAGAAATTTGTGGAAGATAAATTTGAAGTTCAACCAGATGATGTTGATAAGGTTATCTTAGAGTTATGTGGTAGAGGATATTTGAGATTGGAAGAAGAAAATACCTATGTTCAATATCTAGCATAAAAATAATGAATTATTATTCTGTTATTTGATTTTTTGAATTTTACATAAAATGAGTAATTTACTTAAAGTATTACATTAGTGAGTTTTTGAAATCTTTAATTGTACGATCAGTGTAAAGTGAATAAAAACATTTTTTTGCATTTATTAGTGCTTAATTATTTGCCAAAACCCCTTGAAATAGATATTGAGAGGAACAAATAAAATGGGTTGCATAAATTCAAAACCTAATGGAGAAGCAGCAAATCCAGAACAAGGAAAACAGCAAGATCATAGAGAATCAGAAGAAGAGATAGATATAAAGGCATTAACTGGAAATAATAACGACACTGAAATAAAAACTACTCCAAAAAGTATCAATGCTCCAGAAAATGTAAATAATTGTAGTAATGATGTTAAACCCGCTGAAAAGGAAGAGGAAATAAGAAAACCAGAGGATTGTGAAGTAAAAAGTAGCAAGGAAACAAATGAAGAAAAACCTATTCTAAAGAAAGAAAAGTCAATAAAAAATGAAGAGTCCAATCGAAAAAATTCAACAAAATCAAAAGATAGTACAAAAGCAAAGGAAGAAAAAAGTCATCATCATAAACATCATAAAAGTGAAAAATCATCTCCAAGGAAGGAATCCTCACCAAAGAAAGAAGATAGTGAAAAACTTGAGGAAAATCCAAATTCAGAAGAAAAACCTAAAGAAGAAGATGAAACTGAAAATAAACCAAAAGAAGAAGAAACAAAACTAACTGCAGAAGAAAAAGAAGACACAAAATTGAATAACAAAGAAAATGCTTTATTAAAATCACCGAATAAGACAGGTTTACCTCCAAAGCCACGAAGAGGATCAACTGCTTCAGTAGAAGGATCAATACCATCACTATCATCATGTGGAGATATAAATTTAGCTGAATCACCAATGAGAGGTCCACCTCGTTTAAGTAATACAAATATAAGAAGGAAGAGTAGTATTAGGGTGAGAAGTAATAGTGATGAACCGATTGAAATACCTATTATTCCATCATTTAAATCAACGTTACTAGCGAAGAATACATTGGTGGAAGCTGAACCTGAAGAAACTGTAAAAATTGAAAAGTATTATATATATGATTTTAATGTTTATAGTCAATGTATTTACAAAGATTTTGATAAGTATTACAGATTAGGAAAACCACTAGGAGGTGGCAATTTTGGTAAAGTATATGAAGCATATGATCTTACTAGCAGTATAAATATTTAAATGGTTATTAATATTTCATAGATTATAAAGTTGCAGTAAAGAAAGTACAAATTAGTAGAAGTATGTATCCAATTATCAAAAGAGAAGTTGATATAACAGCTAGTTTATCACATCCAAATATTCAGAAATGTTTTGGAGTTTTTGCTGATCAAAAATATTTATATATTGTGAATGAAATCATCAGTGGAGGTGAATTATTAACTGAAATAAACAAAGTGAAGATCTTTCCAATGGAAAGAGTGAAGTTGATATTCATTACCTTAGGAAAAGCAATCTATTACTGTCATAAACAAAAGGTAATTCATAGAGATATTAAACCAGAGAATATATTATATGCTATTCCAGAAGATGATAAATCATTGAAATTAATAGATTTTGGATTTGCTAAAGCAATGGAAGAAGAAAAATCACAGCATGGAGTGTGTGGAACACCAGAATATATTGCTCCAGAAATTATTTCTAGTAAACCATATGATGAAAAGCTGATATATGGTCATTAGGAGTAATCGCTTTTCTGTTAATTACTGGAAAATTGCCTTTTCCACCAAATAGAAATCCAAATGTGTTATTTAGTTATATAAAAATCAGGTAATTATAGTTTGAAAGATCCAATTTGGGATACTGATATGTATGCTAAAAGATTTGTTCAAAAATGTTTACAGGTGATCCTTCTCATCGATTCGATGCTTTAGAACTGTTACAAGCTCCATTTCTAACATCTCATCATGATTATATAGAGTTAACTAAGTATGATTTACCAAAAAGAAATGATTTAAGAGTAAGTTATATAAATAGAGTGAATGATTCAAAACTTACACCAGCAAGTGTTGAAGAATTATATGATTTGAAAAGATTATTGGGTTTGGAACTGTTGGTTGTGTATATAAAGCAAAACATAAGAAAATCAATGATCCAATAGTTGCCAGCTAAAGCTATAAAAGTAATAAGAAGAGATTTGATTAAAAGATCTTACAATTCTCTGTATGATGATATCGGAGCACCTTTGAGTTTTAAACATCTTAATTTAGTCACTGTTATACAGATAGAAGAAACAAATGATTATATTTTTGTTGTTGAATCTTTATTATCAAAGAGTAATAATCTGGTTACATGTTTATCAAAAAGAAAGACATTTTATCAATCTGATGTTCAATATATCATTTATTATATTGTGCAAGCTTTATGTTCTTCTGAATGTGTTTCAAGTGCTCATAAGAATATAAAACCAGATAATATATTCTTAACTAATCCAGAGGATGTAACATCAGTAATGCTAACAGGTTATGGATTAGGATTAGATTATTTCTTAAAGAAAGATAGAGATTTCTTGGTGAAAGAAGAAGAGACTGAAAGAAGTAGATTAGAAGACAAATTCTTCGTAAAAGACTTTTTAGCACCAGAATATTTTCAACATGGAAGACTTACAAAACAAAGTGATAGTTGGTCTGTTGGAGTGTTGACATATTTTCTTATTACTGCTTCTTTACCATTTTCAACTGGAAGAGACACAGTTGATGCTGTAAAGTGTTTATATAATGGAATCACTGAAGATTACTTTAAAGATGAATATTTCAATTCAATTAGTAGTGAATGTAAAGATTTCATTATGAGTTTAGCACAAGCTGATCCTTATGTAAGAAAATCATTATTTGATGTTGCTCAACATCCATTCTTGGCAGCAACAATAGAAGATGTTGATTTAAGTAGTTTAATACCATTATTTAAGAAATACAGTGATGAAAGAAAGAAATTAGAAAAGAAAGGATAAAATTCAAGAAAAGAGTATTTTGCCTGTTAATTTGTATATTGTAAAATCAGATGTAAATTAAAAGATAAATTAGGAAAGATTCTAGATTACATTAAACATATACATATTTTATATTGATTATGTGATTATCTTTTTATCTTTTGTGTTTTTTTTTTAATCAAC
>NGBS01000058.1:0-32255 GCA_002245135.1 Proteromonas lacertae
AAAACAGCACTTTATTTGTCTTCATCAATCGAAATATCAAAAATTCAATTCAAACTGAAATGAATTATTTTCATAACCCACGATCTTTTTTGTTAAACCCATTTTGAAAAATATCAAAAATAAGGATTTTACATTTATTTATTGTTTATAATTCAATTATAGATACTCTTCCTATACTACTTCCTATATATAAATATAACCATCATCACTTAAACAAACACTCTCACAACTATGACAATGAACGCTTTTCAGCTTCAATAAACTATAGTCACTCAATGAATAGATCAAAATATGACCATCAAAACTACTACAGATTATATTGCTTTGTTTCTCATTTATCAAGATTTTAGTTATAAAAGAATGAAGTGAAGATAATGAAAATGTAAGAGGAGTTATTAATTTCTTGTTTTTTATATATATAACTTCAAATATCCATCATTTGAACTGCATAAGATATTATCTTCATTTAATACACATATTGACATTATTATTACATTCTCATTTACTTCTATTATTCCAATCGATTTATATTATCATTTATTGACCAAATTATTATTTTGCCATTACTTTCTCCACTCACAAATTTTTCTTCATTCCTCAAATATCGAATTGTTTTAATAAATCCATTTTTGTTATTTCCTTCATAACTTTTCAAGATTTCTTTATTTTCTAAATCAATCAGTTTTATCTCATTATCTAATCCACAACTTAATAAACAAATTGTTTTTTCTGTTTATATCACAGTCTAATATATTGTTTTTATGAGCTTTAAATGTATGTAAACAATCACATGTACTACTTTCAAATATCTTGATTTTACCATCACTACTTCCTGTGATTATTTTAAAATCATCTTCTATAAACTTACACCAAACTATACAGGAATTATGACCAACATATTCACCTACTATCTTATTATATGTCATATTGTATATTTTGGTACTTGTATCATCACAACCTATTAATAAACAGTCTCTATTCTCTTTTCCAATTGATATATACTATTCAATACATAAATAAATAAAAATATTTAAAATACTCTTATTCCCTTTTCACTTATTTCAAATGAATAATTGAATAAGATTATCTCATTAGATAATAATATCTCATATAAGATTCTAATCTTTAATATTATTAGTTTATAATTTTATCACTATATTCATGTTTTTATCACTATTCAATCCATTTAAACTCATATTCATTATATTGTAACTTAAGAACTCTTTTTCATTATTATTCTCTAATAAGGTGTTGATTAAAGGTAATATTTTACTTATAAATATTGAACTAAATTCATGAAATTTTATATTATGTAAATTATATTCATTTATATTATCAATATAATCACAGATTCCACATATCACACTATTACATATCAAATAATCAATTGAGATTTCAATCAAATTATCGATTATTATTCCAATAAATTCTCTTCTCAAACATTTGTAATTATACTCTTTTATTCTTTTCTCTTTATTTCTTTTCACATTTTCGATATAATCATTTATATTTTCAGGCTTTTCATTATTTGTACTGTATTTTTTACTCTTTATAAATAATCCAACATCTTCTTTATATATCCCAATTCTTCACATTCTCTTAACCAATTACATTTTATATATTTTCATCCAAATTCAATTCTATCTCTTTATTATCTTCTTCCTCCTCTTTTTCTTTTTCTTTTTCTTTATTTGGTATATTATTAATAATTCTTTTTCTGGGATTGGAACTTAATGGAGTTGTAGATGGAGGAATTGGTTTTATATTGGTTGGAACTAAAATCTTTCAGAATTCCTATTACTTTCTTATCATTTTATCTACTAATATTTCTTTATAATTATCATTTAATATCTTCAATAAATCTGTATATTTGGAATTTTGTTTAAATAATTGCTTGATCTATTAATATTATTAATTTACTAATCTTATACATTCTCATATTCAGTTTGATTTAACAAATAATAAATCACTAAATCATCAAATTCTAAATCGATTGAATTTGGATATAAACTCATTGAATTGTTGTATTCTTCTATTATTTTATCAATACTATCTCTGTATCTCTTCATTATATTGTCTGTATTTCTTAAGAATGTTGATGTATCTCGAATTATTGTGGGATGAACAACACTACCTATTGGAATAGATTCTTCACTTTCTTTGGAATTCATAAACTTATTCATTCCTTCTATCCATCCTTTAAACTCTTCATAGAACTCTTTAGAACACACTTTACAATCATCATGAATTATCTAAAGTGCAAAATAAAATATGTAAATAACTATATATACTCCACTATTACTTATTTCTTTCTCTATTTCATTGTTTAGAACATTTGATTTTGAATTGAATAAACTAAATTGATATATGATGGTTTAAATACTATTTCAAATATGTCATTTAAATAAACCAGACTAATCTTATTGTCTAACTCCTTCAGACTGTGAAGCAGTTTCAAATACATTTTTAATACAACTAAATACAAAAATAATACATTCTCAAATTGTATTTATCAAAATCACAATAAATAAAAATAAAACAACAAAAATTACAAATCATTTATTAAAATTCAATCTAATTATTTCTCAAATCACTTCTTGTACATCTTATATCAAACACATATTCCTTATATTCCATTTCTTTAAACACAGGAACACCATGATTATCAATTTCAACACAGCATGGCTTATATTTATTCTTTATAAAACTTAAAACTTCATATCCTCTTTCGTTCATTATATCTCGAATCATATCCAGCACTAAAGGAGTTGACAGTAAAATATTTTCACTTCTAATCAGTATTCTTCCATTCTCAGAATGTTTTATTAATTCATTTTCAAATTCTTTCTTCATAAAATCAATTACTTTCAAAAACAGATTCAAATGATTTGCGTTATACCATTCCAATCTTTTAATCATTTTCTTCCTTGCATTGATAATAATATTCGAAGCTACTGGAAAATCATTAATTATACTCAAACATTCACTATTCAATTCCAATGATGATTGATATTGCAATTCTTTGTGTATTTTTTCAATTAATATATCACTTGAATCTACACTTCCATCAACTATATGAAATTCAAAATCTTTCTTCACCGTTTTTACACCTTCTAATACTTCGTTTTTATAAATGTAATATCTCCCTTTCGCTAATTCTGCATCATAATCAGATTTTAATTCACCAACTATTATTCCACTTCCTGTATCTTTAACAATTTTATTGTGATTTTTTATTCTTTTTCCTCTTTCTAATTGTTTTCGAATTGATGTTTCTTCATCACAATGTATTATTATATACTTCCATTTTGGTAATTGATAGATCTTACCATTTTTATTACTGCTATATTTTTGATTCATTTCAATCATTTTGTCATGTAATAGTTTCATAAATTTGGCTTGAATCTTATTACGTGGAATACCAAATACTAAACATCCTTTATTGAATTTTATCAATGTGTTGAATAAAGCGTATAATAAATCAGAATTTTGAAATAATTTACCTGATGATGTTATATCTTTTATCTATAATTATTATGTTTCTATAATATTATACATTTTTATCATAAGTTATAAGTGATCTTAATGATATGGGATATAATCCACGTTCCATAGCTAATTGTTTGATTGTTCTACCTGTTACTGTACCTGGAGCATGTAATATCCATAATACTTCAGATGGGAATATTAATTTATCCTCTGAATGAGTTTTCAGTAATTTATTAAATGTTTGTTCAAA
The DNA here is from genome assembly GCA_002245135.1 of Proteromonas lacertae. Taxonomy (NCBI): domain Eukaryota; class Bigyra; order Opalinata; family Proteromonadidae; genus Proteromonas; species Proteromonas lacertae. The sequence continues at coordinate 3,740 of NGBS01000058.1, forward strand.
AATAAACTTATAATCAGGTATTTCGTTCAGATCTTTTTTCTTTTCTTCATAGGTTTTAATTCTACATAGATGAGTTTAGAATCATTATTACCCGTTTCTTAAATGCTGACAATCTATTTCTGCCGTTGTTAAATCAAAATAACTAACGCAATATAAAACTGTAATAATACTAAGTATAATCATCATCTTTAGAAAGATCAGCATAACATCTTTTTTGTTGATTTAACGAATTAAAGCATTTAGATGGAATATATGGATTGAAAGAAACTATTCTTTTGATAATATTTATATTGAATGGTTTTATATGCTGAAATTTCAGTGATTTCAAACGAATAAACATTTTTTCTTTCTTCTTCAATCAAGCTTTTTCAATCAAGCCACAATCATTTTAAAGCAATATATGAGTTAATAATGTATAATAATATAATGAATTAATCATCATCATCATCATCATCATCATCATCATCAAGAGATATACCTCCATGTTCATTTCTCATATGTTCATACAACAAATCAGCAATTTCGTAATATTTACCACAATTCCAACACCAATGGATTGTACACTTTGGACATCTAATATGATTACATCCTTTATCTTTTTCTGTTGCCACACCACATTTTGGACAGCATTTGACTTTATCGCAGTTTGGTAATACTTCACCTTCACAACTTTTATTGAAATGAGATTTATTACCACAAATACAACATGAAATATTTCTACATGATTCACAAGTAATATAAATTCCATTCTTTCCATTGTTCTCCTCTTCTTTTTCTTCTTTTTCATCATCACTATCACTACCACTATCACTATCTTCTTCTTCAACTTCTTTTTTCTTTTTCATCAGAATTCTCTCACAATCATCATATGGACAAACATAATATTTATCTTTATTACCACAGTAATATTGTTGAGAAAGTTTATGATATAATTTCCTTAAAAGATCTTCATTAACAACCAATGCTATTTCATAAGTAGATAATCTTCTATTACATAATCTACACTCAATTTTCAAATCCCTTTCATCTTCATTGGAAGATATTATATTAATTATTTCATTCTTTAAACAATCAACACATATCTTATGGCCACATTTTCCTATTCTATAGTTTGTTTTATCACAGGCATTATAACATAATCCAATATCATTTTCATCATCATTATCAACATCATTTCTACCTTCATCATTTCCATTATCATCTCTTTCACAAATACTCTTTATTTCATCATATACTGCTTCTGCATTTATATATTTCTCTTTATCAATACAACAAAGTGAATAGAACTGATTATCTTCAATATCTATTCTTTTTACTATTTCATTCTCTATCAATACATTACAATTGGATTTTGAACATAATCCAAGTATTCTGTATATTGAACTAAATCTTTTACAATCATTTTTATTCTTGTTCTTCTTATTATCTTTATTATCTTTAATCTGAACTCTTTTACTTTCTTCATTATTTAATAAATGTATTGATTTTGATGGAACTAAGAAGAAGAAGAAATTGTTATCCATTGCTTTAATACTTATTATCTTTTCAGTGATGGCTTTTTCAACTTCACTCTTGAATATAGGAATAAACAAATTCTTGAAATGATTATCGCAGTAGAATGTCATTTTTCTTCCTTCTCTTTCAATATGAAACAATTTTCTAATATCTTCAACAACTACAATTCCTTTATCTTCTAATTCTATTGGATCAATATGTTGTTGTTCTTCAATTATTTCATTATATTTTTCTTCAATCTTTTTAGAAGCATTATCATTTAATACATCTATAAAATTGTTATCAATGATAGGTTTTTCAAAATATTATCAAATTGTAGTAAATACACTGGAATAAGATAATCTTCAGAGTTTAATATTGAATTTATATAACTGCATAATGAATAAGCCAAATCATGATTTTGACATATAATTGATAGTGAAGTATTATCTGATCGATAATTCACTTTAACAAAAGCTCCAAAGAAGAATATTACAATATCTTTAATCAACTTGCCAACTTTCATATTTTTAATAACAAATGTAATTGTATATTCTAAATATACATCACTTTTCATATTCACAACATCTTTTATATTATTCTTCAAATCATTAAACACTTTCATTCTATCTTCTGCGTTTAAATTTGATCTATAGCTGATAAACAATTCATTATTTCTTTCATAACATCTTAATTGTGGAGATGGATCTTTATCTTGTAAATGCGACAGTAAATTGTTGTATATTTCCTCTTTTCTCATTTTCATTTCATTGATTTGAACTTCATATTTGTTACTAATCATTATATTCAATCCATAGGGAGGTAAACACTTTCTTTTACTGTAATGAGTAAGAAATTTTTCTACAATTGAATGTGAATAATCTGGTTGTGATAATGCTAATTGATAACAAGTAGTTACACCTTTAATATCTAATGGATTGTATTTAGAATCAACTGGTAATGGTGTTAATGACATATAAATCTCATTTAAAACAACTGCAGATTCATAACATTTTTCTGGATCTGATGCAAAACTTACATACATGATCTGACTATCTTTACCTATAGCGATATTTGGTAATATTTCAATACAAATTGATTCTTCTATTTGTGATATATTATTGTTGTTATTGTTATTGTTATTCATTATATTTGTATTTGTATCATATTTCTCTATTTGTTTTAATACTTTTTTTCCTTCTTTTCCTTCTCCTCCTTCACCTTCTTCTTCATCATCATCTTTATATTTTTGTCTTTCTTCAATACTTGGGAATACTAATTGAATTTGTGAAGTTTTAATCTGAGAAAAGTCTTGAACTTGCATGTTTATATTATTACACAAATAACCACATTCACATTCTGTATTTAACAATATATCTAATAATTGATCAACATCTGTGTCATATATCAATGGTAAATCAGTTTCTCCATCATTTTCACTTAATTGCATATGTAAAACTTCACAATTCTCTTTTGATACAATATATTGATTCATTGAAGGACAATTATTCATAATAAAGTATTTATAATAATGATCCTTTAATATATTAAAATTATCTTTTATTCTCTCTAATAAATTGATAATTTTGTCTTTTTCATTATTCACTATTATAACAAAAATATCTGCTTTATCACCATCACCATTTTGTACTTTTACTGGTTTACAGAATGTAGATAATAAATTCATATATATCTCTTGATCTATCAAACACAATGGTTGATCATTTACTTTCCTTATAATTGGATCAGATTCTTCAGATTCAATTTTTGTACAAAGTCCTAAATATCCGTTAATATTATTGACATTTGATAGATCAGTAGTTTTTATTTTTGAAAAATATACTACTCTCAATGGTAATGTGTTATTAACTATCATCTCTTGGAATTGTTTTAATTTTGTTCCAATTGGGCTTGATCTATACAAGCCGTCATCTTTTTTATTCAATAATTCATAGTAAAAATGAACTTCTGCATCTGTTGTATTATTCTCTTGTATTGTAGTTTTAATATCCAAGTTATGAAATATAGCAATACACTCTTTATCTGCAGATCTTAGCTTATGTCTTCTAACGTACTGATTAGCTATTTCCAATGATTTTTTAGCAAATAAACTCTCGGGATCAGTAGAATAATCTCTGCAGCAAGCACATTTATGATTTCCTATTCTAATCAGTTGTCCAATTAAATCCTCTGCAGTATATGCAAATTTAATGTTTATATTACAATCATAAGCACATTGTTCTCTGTTTTCTTCTTTACTTCTTTCAAAGAAAACTAATGCATTCATCAAAGTAACAACTTGAGAATCTGGATTGTAGAATTGTGAATGTTTCATAACAGCTTCACTTAAACTATCACCACTACCACTTCCCCAATAAAACAGGGATGTACCAACTGAAATAACAGCTGCACAAACTGCAGATAAGAAAATACATTTTGTTTGCTTGGATATATCTAAAAAATCGCATGCCAATTCTGGTGATATTTGGAATAATGCATAATTTCTACCTCTTTCAGTTGGAAGATATGGTGGATCATACTCAACAGCATTAATTCTCCTTAAAGTCTTTAAAGCTGCTTTTATATAACCATCATCTGGTTTATCAGGCAAATCTAAATCTTCTAAATTCAAACCACTACATCTCAATAATAACAACAATAAAGATAAATCTCTTCTCTTTATTTCTGGTAAATCATTATCTTCTATTGAATAACCATTCTTATCATCTTCATGCCAGTTAAATTGATAATATTCTCCATTACAAGTCCTTCCAGCTCTTCCCATTCTTTGTTTTCTTGAAGATTCATTGATTTGTCGAGTTATTACTATCTCTGTTCTATTTTCAGGTATATATTTTGGTATTTTAAATAAACCACTGTCAAATACACGATCTACACCTGGAACTGTCACAGATGTTTCAGCTAAATTGGTTGTAAAAACAACTTTCTTCATCACATTATCACGATCTTCATATAATATTCTATCTTGTAAATAGGGTGGAATTTGACCATGTAATATAAAGGGATATATAACAATATTGTTATCTTTTTTTATCTTATCTACTGATATTTTTGTTCTTTCTGCCCATTGCTGAACTTTACGAATTGAATCATAATTCTCAGGTATTTTGAACAACTGTATACTATTCTCTTTTTCACACAATTGTTTGAATTTATCATAAGCATAAATAATTTCATTTTTTCCACATAAGAAGCAGAGAGCGTGGCCACATTCATTGCTTTTCTTATCTTTATAACTATTAATAATTTCATTCACTATCATATCAATATAATCTCTATAGAACTTTGTTCTTCTTAACATTATATCCTTCTTTACTACATCAAAACATTGTCCTTTTATATTTATCTCTTTAATATCAGGAATAAATGATTTAAAAGCATTTACACTTATTGTAGCTGATGCAATAATAGCATGAACTTTATCACTTTCATTTTCACATTTTTCATTCTGTTTAATTAAGTTTGATTTTATCATTGCCAATAATGAATCAATGAAAACAGATCTTTCATGAGCTTCATCAATCATAACTATCTTAAACTCAGTGTTATATTTTGGTGTATCTATTATTCTAGTTAATAAACGATATTCTGTTGTTAAAACAATTCTTGGCAATACAGCTGTTTCATTTATTTCATCTATCATCTTCTTTGATGCAATAACTGTTCCTAAATCACCAATTAACTCATGAATCTGATTTTTGACGTTTCTAGCAGCAAATTTACGTGGTTGACTTACATAAATAGTATCTGTTGGACATGGCTTGTTCCTAGTAAGTAGAATATGTACAGCACAAAAGATTGGAGTAAGAATTGATTTACCAGCACCAGTATCTGCTGTTAAGAGTGATACATCGTTGTTAAAACATGAATCTATTAGTTCGTTTCTATAAGCATAGACTGGAAGTTGTTTTTCAGCCATTCTTGTTTCTAATTCGATTAATCTATCCTTTATATCATCTCTTAATCTACTTTTCGATATTTTTTCTTTCATTTCATCATATACAACTAAAGCCTTTGTTTCACGATATTCCAATTCATCCTCATAATCTTTTTCTTCACGATGGAGTATCCACTTAGCTTTTGCCTTAGCTACATTTTCATCTAATTTTTCTCTAAAATCTTCTCTGATTTTGTACTTTCTTTGACGATTATTACCCCGATTATCATAATTAATTGATCCTCTGTTATTATTACCTCCCCTACCTCTTCCACCTCCTCTATTACCACCTCTTCCTCTGTTGCTACCACCTCTGCCACCTCTACCACCTCCATCACTTCTATTATCAAAATCCCCTCTGCCGCCTCTGCCACCTCTACCTCCACCTCTATTACCACCTCCACCACCATTTTTACCACCATTACCTCCTCTACCACCTCTGCTTCCTCCATCACTTCTATTATCATTTTCATACCTACCACCTCCGCCGCCTCTACTCCCACCTCTTTGTCGTTGATTATTTCCACCTCTTCCTCTTGATGGACTGGAATTACTATCATTACGATTATTGCTATCCCTATCATTATTGCTGTTATTAAATAGGTTACGCCATCCACCTTCACGCCATTCATCACTGTTCTTATTATTATAACCTCCTCTTCCTCCTCCTTTTTTGTTATTAGAATTACTCATTTTTGGATCTTTGTACAGTGAATGTCAAAAGGTATAAGAGTATTTTCAGTTTATACAGTATAGTTACTATTATGCAGGTAAAGACTAATTCTATCTCATGAAATACACAAATATAAATGAACTATACTTAATCTAACTCATTTTATATGATTTATACAATCATACATTTTTTACAACTATTAATTTATTTTGACAATAATTAAACTATATACAACACTTTTAAATCCTAAATTTCACTACATCTATGATTTTGGCTTTTTTTCATTTTTCTCTACTTGTTGCGGTAGAAATGTTCGATAATATGCGTAATGAAAATTTATAAACAACATTTTAAAGAGATTTTGGATTTCTAAGGTTATATTTTCAAGATCAAAATACCTTCATCTTTTATTTCATCAATGTAAAATTTAATAGTAGGTGGAATAAATTCTGAATTTAGATCACTGTTTAGAACAGGTAGATTACTCTTTTCTATATGTTTTCTGACATTTATAATATGGTGCATCATCTATAGCTAAATAGTGTGATTTATATACCATTGTAATTTCTTTATCTTTAAATTCAAACCCTAAAACAGACATTATTCAAAATCAATTTGAAATAGGTAATAAAAATTACTGTAAATTACATGTAAATGTCATTATTCTATTTTTCGAAATAGAATACTTGTTAGTTTTGTAAAAAGGTAAATTTTCATATAAATACCAATTATTCTAATATTTCAATCATTTTAAATGGAACCAAAGCCATTAAGCTCTGGGCTTGAGTTAATACCAGAAATGAATGTTATTGATAAGGAGAGAGATGCTTTAATTATATCATTATTAGCACAAACTATATCTCAACAAGATCCCAATCCATCATCTTTTATGATAGCTTATAATCAGCTTTTGAAGACAGGACTTATAAAGAATCGAGATGCAGTGTTTTGGTATCAGAAAGCAAAAGCGCTGTTCAATTCTCACCCTTCTATATTGAATGTATTTTTTATAAATATAATCTCTAGTTACCGCCTAATGAACAAGATTACCAAATGAACATGATGAAGATGAGATATGAAAGAGATTTTATACCAATAGAGAAGCTAGGACATGGTGGATTTGGACATGTAATGAAATGTAGGAAGAAATTAGATCATAAATTATATGCAGTAAAAATAATACCAGTAAAGTATAAATATATATATTATTATATTAATTATATATAGAAATACTTGTAAAAGAATCACAGAACAATTAAAAACAACTTTAAGAGAAGTAATAAGTCTTTCAATAATGGATCATAAAAATGTATTAAGATATTATGATGCATGGATTGAACCAACATGGATAAATCAATTTACATCTCCATCAAGTAATAATAATAATAATATATCAAAATTTAATATGAAAAGAGGAAGAGAAAATAGATATTCTGATGTTGTTGTTGAAAATGATTCGAGTAATAATTATCCAATGCAAATAATGAATTATCCATTTAACGAAGATTCTGAGAATTTATTAATACTAAATAATGATGATGGTGAAGAGGAAGAAGAAGAAGAAGTAGTAGTAGATGAAGAAGGATCTGAGGAAGAAGATGATGATGAAGAATATGATGATGATGATGATGAAAAATATAAAAGTGAATATAATAATTCAAGAGTTGAAGTGTTAGAATCAACAGATACTCAATCAACAACAACAACTACTACTACTGCTGAAACTACAACTAATAGATCAACATTAACAGCAACTAATATATCAAATGCTGATTATATGAATAATAGAATGAATGAAATAATATTTGAAGATAGTTGTTCTGGTTCAGGAACAACAACTACTTCAACTTCTGATAATTATAAAGTTGAGAGCAATAATAATTCTGTTGTTTTTGAAGATAAAAAGAGTTATAGTAAAAGTAATTATGGTGATGATGAAGGAGAAGAAAGAAGTGAAGAAAGAAGAAATGAAGAAGAAATTGATGATGAAAATAGCAAAATAGATTTAGAAAATGATGAAGATGAAGATGATAATCAATCTACTTCTTCAGATTCTTCATCATCCAGTGGACCACCAATTGAAGCATTAAACTACAAGAAAAATATGAAAAAAGAAAATCCAGTAATTGATATAGAAAATGAAAAGAAAAATATCAATGAAAATATAAACACACATAAAAATCCATCACCATTATTAATGCCTTGTGATTTAGTTCATTTTACTAATTCAAAATCACCTCCATTTCGTCAATCCAACCATATTTCAAATAATAACAATAATAAACAAAAATTAACCAATAATACTCCAAGTAGTGATATTATTCCTTATAGTAATAAAAAATCACCAATTTATAAACTAAAATTTGAACTTTCTTTATATATACAAAGTGAATATTGTGAAGGAACAACATTAGGAAAATATTTATCTGAAAGAATGGATAAACCTAGTAGAAAAGTAAATTCAGTTGAAATGTATGAGTTTTTAGTTCAAATAATGGAAGGATTAGAACATATTCATAGTAAAGGAATTATTCATAGAGATATGAAACCAGAGAATATATTTATTACCAATGAAAAGAAAATAAAAATTGGTGATTTTGGATTAGCTACATTTAATTGTATAAAATGATATATTTTTATATTTGTATATCAATAGATAGTGGAATTGAAACTTCTTCTGATTTATCATTGGTATCTCCCATAAATAATATCAATTCTCAACACAGTTATGGATTAGGAACACAATTATATGCAAGTCCAGAGCAATTATCTCAAAGTGATTATGATTTTTCAACCGATATTTATAGTGTTGGTTTAATCGTTGTTGAAATGTTTGCTAATTTTGGTTCTATGATGGAAAGAGCATTGACTTTGAAAGATGTGAGAAAAAGTGTGAAAAATATACCAAATAATGTGTTGAATTATAAACCAGTATAATATATTATATTTCTATTGTTAAATAGTTTTATTTACTATTACCAAGAATGTTAGATCATAATCCATACAATAGACCAAAAGCTACTGAAATATTAACAACTTTGAAAGTATATTATCATTCATTTATTACTCCACAACTCACAAAGGAAGTAAAAATGATTGAAAATATAAAAATACATTCGGAATCAGGAGAAGAAAAAGAAGAAAAAAAGGAAGAAGAAATTGTTATTGCCATTCCTAATTTATTGAATGTTCAAAAGGACATAAACTATGAAAACTGCAATAAAGAAGAATTAATCACATTGCTTATTCAAAGAGATTTGTTAATAGTTGAACAACAGAAGAGGATTTTTGAATTAGAAAAGAAAGATAAGAATTGATACATTCATGAGTGATACAAATTTTCCTACATGCATGCATCACTGTTATATGTTATTATTTTTTAACAGTTTGTAGTTAATTCAAAAAATAACACAATCAAGTCAATAATAATAATAATAATAATAAAATAAATACACAATTTTTTAAAAACTGAAAATTTAAAAATAAAAAATACTCAAAATTGTGAAGATAACCATTCTAAACCTTCATACAATCCATCTCCTGTTGTAGCACAACATGCTTGTATAAACCACTTTCTATTATTTAATTGAGCCAAACCAAGCTTTTCTGCTATTTGAGGCGCTTTTAATGCATTTGGAAGATCTTGTTTATTTGCATATATCAATAAAACTGCTGCTTTAAGTAATTCTTCACTCATCAGTTTATTTAATTCTTCTTTGGCTATATAATAATACTAATAGATAATAACTATACCCATTTCCATTCGATTTACATCATTACTATCCACCACAAATATTATACCATTTATTCCTTCATAATAATGTCTCCATAACACACGGATCTAATTGTTATATAAAACAATGATAGGAATACTTTATCTTGACCACCCACATCCCATACTGAAAATGTAACATTTTTATATTGAACAGTTTCCATATTAAAACCGATGGTGGGAATTGTAGCAACTACATCACCAATCTTTAGTTTATAGAGGATTGTTGTTTTACCAGCTGCATCCAAACCAACCATTAGGATTTTTGATTCTTTATCTCCAAACCAAGAATCCCACATTCTTGCTATTGCTAATCCCATTTTAAAATGAAAAAAGTGAAAAGTCAAGCCAAAGGTTTGATCAAATAAGAATTTAATAATTAATAAATGGGAAAGAACCAACACAGTAAAGACAGATTATATGTAACTCAATGGGAAAACAAAAATGAATGGAGTGGTGTAAAACATGACAAGACGTATACATTTATTCTTTATGAATTAACTAGTGAAGCAATTCGAAAATTACCATTTGATTGTTGTTCAATTTCATTCAGACCATTTAGTAATCCTGTATGTTCGTCTGATGGAAATGTGTTTGATTTAGAGAATATCGTTCCTTTTCTCAAAAAACACCATGTAGACCCAGTAACAGGTAATCCACTCTCAGCTAAAGATTTAATTCACCTCCATTACTTCAAAAACGCAGATGGTAAGTATCATTGTCCTGTAACATTCAAAATCTTCAATGACAATACACACATAGTTGCAATCAAAACCTCTGGTAATGTATACTGTATGGAAGCAATAAAAGAATTAAATATCAAGCCAAAGATTTGGAGTGATTTAATGACAGGTGAAAAATTCAATCGAGATGATATAATTACCTTGCAAGATCCCAGTCGAGTAGAAACTCGTGATATGGATAAATTCTTTCATGTATTAAACACCTCAGAAGTAGAAAATGAACCTCATATCAACCTAACTCCATCATCCAAACTAATCATTGAAAAAACAAAAGAAAAGAAAAATAATATAAAAAATATCATCAATACAATAAAGAGTGGTAAAGTAACAAAAGAAGAAGAGAATAAAAATGCAATAATCTCCAGTATAATAAACGATAAAGACAAAACAAATCAAAGAATTCGAATAGCTCAAAAACTCAGTAGAACAACAACATTTAATACATCTGGTCCAGTAACTTGTAGTTTAATCACCCCAACAATGAATAACAATAAATCTTTAGCAACAGAGAAGCAAGTGAATCAATATAGATGGAATAAAATGCAACAATTGAAAGAAAAAGGATATGTCAAATTCATTACTAATTTTGGTGAATTAAATTTAGAAATTGAATGTAATCTCGTACCAAGAACCTCTGAAAATTTCTTAACATTATGTCAAAGTGGATATTATAATAATACCATATTCCATCGATTAATTCCAAAGTTTATGATTCAAGGAGGAGATCCAACAGGAAGTGGAACAGGTGGAGAAAGTATATGGAAAAAGAACTTTAAAAATGAATTTCATCCAAAACTTACTCACAATGGTAGAGGTGTATTAAGTATGGCAAATTGTGGAGGTGATTGTACGAATGGTTCTCAGTTTTTCATTACATTTCAAGCTTGTCATCATTTAGATAATAAACATAGTGTTTTTGGACATTTAGTTGGTGGATTTGAGACTTTGAATAAAATGGAAGAAATAGATACAGTAAAAGATAAACCAGTAGTTGATATAAAGATATTATCCACCGAAGTGTATGTAAATCCATTTTTGAAATTAGATGATTTGGTGGAGAAAGATTTGGATGAAATGAATAAGAAAGAAAACTTCGTTTCACCTATTCCTACTGTTATAAAGAATAATAATAATAATAATAAATCTATAAAAAGAAATATAAATGAAATAAATAATAATAATAATGTGATAGAGAAAAAAGAGAATAAAAGGTCAAAAAAAATGAAAATTGATAATGGTGAAGAAGAAGAATTAGAAATTGGTAAATATATATCAAAGAATAGTAATGATAAAGATATTGATGATAATAATGATAAAAGTGAAGAAAAAATGATTAAAAGTACAAATTTCACTGATTTTAGTAGTTGGTAATTTTAATTATGAATAATCATTTTTTTGTTTTTTACTTTTTCAAAATAAAATTCTATTAATTACAATGAAATTATAAAGTTGATCTATCCATTTGAATTTTGAAAGACTGTTCTTCAAAATCACCAGGTATAACCGGTTTAATATTTACATTTAATATTCCATTCTCATTAATTTTCATTGTTATATACGTTTTTACTTCACCAGCTGGTTTAAGCTTTAGAATAGGTATTGTTTTTTTACCAATTTTCTTATTCTTTGAAGCAACTGGATTTTCTCCTTGATAAAATCTAAAACAAATGCTGTTTGATTATCTTCTTTTGTTTTAAATTTATGAGTACTTTCATGATGGAATTGGATTACCTTTTTGGTAATATATTAACAAAATTACCATAAGCATCATCACTTCCTATACTGTGAGTTAGAATCTCTTTTATAAGAATTTTTCTTCCTGCACTTGGTTTGATTGGTTCTTTATATCCATTTGTTATTAATACTTTTCTTCCACTACTTCTATTTGGAACTAATACTTTTCTACCACTTTTTTCTATTTTATTTGAATCAATATACTTAAACATTCTATCATCAACATTTAATATTTCATTGGTTTGATTATCTATTAGTTTCATTCTTCCATCTTTGTCTTTTTCTTCTCGAACTCCATTCAAAATATCTTCAGCTAAGATTGCTGCACCATAAGCTACAGCTTCATCAGGATTTATATCTTTATTCAATTCTTTATTATTGAAGAATTTGGATAATAATTCTTGAACTTTGGGAATTCTACTACTTCCTCCAACTAACACTACATTATCAATATCATTTTTACTCAATCCACTTTCATTTAATACTTTTTCCACTATTTTTATTGTCTTTTCATAGATTTCTTTATTTAATTGATTAAAATCTTCTCTACTTAATTCACTATCAATATCATTATCTTCTAATATATCAGTCTCTATATCTACACTATTTGATTCGCTTAAATGAATTTTAGCTTCATCACAAGCTTTTCTTAATCGATATATATCTTTGTCATTTAGTTTTATATTCTCATCTTTGGATTTTAACTTGCTTATATAGTAATTCATTAAATTTGAGTTTATATCTTCACCTCCTAAATGATCATCTCCACCTGTTGCTTTTACTGTGATTCTTTTATTTTTCACTTCGATTATACTAACATCAAATGTTCCACCTCCAAAATCATAGATTAAGATTTTTCGATCTTTATTATCTTTGAAGAATTGACTTCCATAAGCAATAGCAGCGGCTGTTGGTTCATTTATTATTTGTAATACATTCAATCCAGCTAATTCACCAGCTTCAATTGTTGCTCTTCTTTGTTCATTATCAAAATAAGCAGGAACTGTTATTACTGTATGAATTGTTTTGACTTTTTCATCTGTTTTATTTCTTAACCATTCTCCTAAATAACTCAATACATGACTTGATATTTCTTGAGGTTTAGCTTTATATTCTTCGCCTTTATATTCTACTTTTATTAAACATCCACCATCACTCTTATCTTCTTCTACTTTAAATCCCCAATGTTTCATATCATCTTGAACTCCTTTCTCTGAGAATTTATGACCAATTATTCTTTTAGCATCATATACAGTATTGCCCATATATTTACCAGCTCTATTCTTAGCTGTATTACCAATAAGAATTTTATCACCTTCAAAACAAACATATGAAGGAGTTGTGGTTTTACCTTCTTCATTTGGTATTAATTCAACATGTTCGTTTTTTGAAATAGCAACAGAAGAGAATGTAGTTCCTAAATCGATTCCACAAGTGAGTAATGACATTTTTAAAAATGTGGGGCAAAAATTAATCGAAAAGTTTTACAGTAGATTTTACATAAAAATTTACATATACAAAAAAACAGATAAACATATGTTTTATGTATTATTTGATATTATATCTATAAAACCTTTTAATTCACATATCTATTGGAAATATATATACTAATAATTTATACTTTATCTTCAAATTGACATTCATACAACACTCTTTTCTTCAAATTATATATCATTTTATCTAATGTAGATCCTTCACCTAAAATACCAGCATATAAATCCAATATCAAATTAGTACAATGAATTAACAACAATGTATAAAGTGGGTTAATTATATTCTTCATTATAAACAAAATAATTGGTTCAATTGTTATTTCATCTCTTCCTTGTAATGCAATCTTTAAACCATCTATATAAAACAAAAATAAATTAAATTAGATTTAAATATATATATACTTCTTCGCTGTAATTCCTCTATTACTGCAATTATTGTAGGCGTATGTTTAGTAAATAATACAGCATCTAATGCTTTATGATATTCAAATGATTTCATAAATTTATCCCACTTATTCAATTTACTCTTTCTTGATTGAGTTATTACTTCATCTGTTTCTTCTGGTAAAACTTCTGGTCCACGCAAAAATTTTGATACACCACCACTACTAACTTGATTTTCATTGGTTGATGGAAATAGATCATTTTCTTCTTCACTTTCTTCACTATTATTTTCATCATCTTCATTATTACTTACATGTTTTTGTTTTTCTCTAATTATGAATTTATTATTGCTAGTTCCAACGCAGTAAGATAAACCATCATTACATACATTAAACGACAAAATTGGTGAATTGAATTTATAACCATGAGTTATTTTGTATGTCTTTAAATCATATATTTTTATATGTCCATCTAAGCTGCTTGATAATAATCTATTCTTACTACTATCTAAATGTAAGGCAGTAATTGTTTTTTGATGACCAGAGAATTCAGTTTGAAACATACCATGAGAATTTAGATCCCATACTTTTACACTATTTCCACCAGCTGTAAAAAATAAGTTTCCGTTGGGATTAAATAATACACTTTCAATTGGATTTTCATGGTTTACTTCAAATACAGGTTTGCTATTATTCATTCTAGTGTCAATTAGTTTAGCTGTACTATCATATGAACCTGTCAACAGCAAAGATGGAGATAATGAAGTGACATCGAGTGTACGAACATAATCAGTGTTAAATTTATAATTATTTAATAATGTTTTTGTTGATAAATCCCAATGTTTTACTGATTTATCATCTGATGCTGAAAACATGTGAAGTTTATTGGCTGAAAAGAGACAGCAATGTACTGCATCTGTGTGTCCTTTTATTGAACGTAATAAAACTCGTTTTCTTGTATCATGAACATGTATTCCTCCATCTTCTGTTCCATTAATGATTAATTCACCATCACATCGAAAATGACCTGAATAGGCTTTTTCTTTGTAGTATTTTATTGTTTTTGGTTTACCTAATCCATTTGATGGATATAGTATCACTCTATTAAGGAATATAACATATAAAAACATACTTTCCTCCTGAAACTAAACAAATATCATACGGCGCTATTGGACTATATTCTACACTAACTATTGGAGAGTGCTATTATTTATAAACAGAGTTTGTCTAATACTAATTTTTCTTCATGTATTGTTTTAAATTTATTCCACATTCGATCTAATATTGCAATAAAATCAATTAAATACTTTCAGCTGTTGTTCTCTCTTGGAATTGAGGTAAAGGCTTTTCTTCTAGTTTTATATAATCGGTTTCCATTTGCTACAGAACAATCAATGATAGATTAATATATTTATTTTCAAAATAATTACTTTCTACAAGAGAAAAAAAGAAAAATGCAAATGAAGTAAGCTTGATTAGCTCAAGCTATTTAAAAAAGAAATGTTGAATTGTGATGTTAGTAAAGAACAAAATGTAAAAAAATATGTATAAAACTCTATAATTTGTTAATAATTTGATAGCATGGCTATATTAAAAGAATATGGGAAGATCGAAACATCATGTGTAGTTATTTAGTGTCCTATTTATATCAGAATAACAATAGAATGTCTCTTTATTTAGTTAGATATATTTTAAATTTACTTCGGACAATTCCATCACTAACTGAGAATGTATAAAGTTTTCTATAATACTATATAGCTGTGTATTGTATGTGCGGATATACGAAATCATCCACGTATAAAACGTGATCGTAATAACAGAATGAAAAAACATTGTATTATATTTTGTGTTTATATGTATAGTGAATAACCTTCTTCTTCCAATTGAAATGGAGCGACCTTCTTTATTTAAATTAAATGTTCCTAACTATCCATGTGATTTAATAATTCGTTCTTTTATAAAACTATTAACAGATATTGTATATTGTTTAATAATATTAATTTATAGAATAATTCATCTTTTATAACACAAGTGAAGAAATTTATTTCATTAGATTACGCACATAGGAATACTGTAATATTACAGGTTGTATTTTATTATATAAAAACAGTATATTTATTATTCATTATTTCATTTGTAATAGAAGGATTTAACTTCAGCATATAATTTAATCAAACAATTTGTAGAAATAGGTAATATAGAACTACATTTTTATGCAATATCTTTTTTTTTTAAATATATTTATTTATTTATGTTGTTTAATTATATCTTAAGCTGTATTATGCCTATTAACCTACGAATATCAAGTTGAATATTATATTCAATCACAAAGTCAAACACAACAATATTCTCAGTCACAATATGATAGTTTTTATTCATCTCAACTGTCAGATAGTTATAATAATAATAATAATAATAATAGTTCAACTTTACATTGGATAGATGTTGCTGAAAAATATATCAAAAATGTATTGAGAGTAGATGTAACTAATATTAAATTTATTTTCTTAAAAATACAAATATATATTGCAAAAGTATAACTATATATGTTATGTATATATATTATTTATATTAGAAAGATTATGTTTCAGCATTATCAGAATTTAAAATGATCAATGATAAGAAAGATCCATTTATAATTTATAATTATTTAATGTTTGAAAATCAATATTTTCATAGTAATATAAACCATATAGTTAAACTGTGTAAAAGATTATTAGAAATTGATCCGTTTCAGAATACTGCTTTTGATATATTGAGACATTTATACGAAGAAAGTGATGTGATTTCTTTTAAGAAATTATTTGGAATTTTCTGTAAAAGAATAGAACAAACTGTGAATAATGCTTTTATTTATACTCAGATTGTACCAGATGAGTATATTAATTTATGGAAAGATTTCTATCATTTTATGAAGGAGTATAATAGGAAAGAAATAGCTAAAAGTTTAATGCTTGATATTTTGAATGAAAAGAAAGAGTTATGGAATATGATGTTTTTCTCTTTTTATCCATCTAGATTGTTGAATGAGAAGATTAAAATGTATTTTACTTATAAATATAAAGTCTCTAAATATTTTAATCCTTCTGATTATCCTTTTCATCAAGTAAATAATCTTATTTAAATTGTTTTTTCGTATTTTGTTCTTCAATACTCTGATGTAAAAAAATTACTTACACTTTTACGTTAAGTTTTAGCCACACATAAAATCCAAAACAATTCATACAGTAATAACAGTTCCTGCTTATTTTGATAATGAACAAAGAAGAGCAACAATTGAAGCTGGTGAATTAGCTGGATTGAATGTATTACAAATAATAAATGAACCAACAGCCGCTGCTATTGCTTATGGAAGTCAATTCTTCAAAGATAATAAAGATCGAAAAATCTTAATCTATGATTTTGGAGGTGGAACATTTGATGTTAGTATAATCGAAGTGAAAAATAAAAGAATCACAGTAAAAGCAACAGGTGGAGATGATCATTTAGGAGGTGAAGATATAAACTCAAATTTAATGAATTACTATATAAGCAAGTTAAAATCCAAAGATGAGAATATAAAACTAAATGACAAAGATATATATCGATTAAGAAAAGCTTGTAATGAAGCTAAAATTCAGTTAAGTGAATCAAATAGTGTAGATATAGAGACTGATATATTAGAAGATAATGATATTGATAGTGAATTAAGTAGAGAAGATTTTAATCAATTAAATAAAGAAATCTATGAAAAGACAATAAAAATAGTGGAAAAAGTATTAAATGAAAGTGGATTGAGTAAAAATGATATTGATAATGTAGTGTTAGTTGGAGGAAGTAGTAGAATTCCCAAAGTTCAAGAATTATTATCCAAATTCTTCAATAATAAAGAATTGAATAAAGATATAAATCCTGATGAAGCTGTAGCTTATGGTGCAGCAATCTTAGCTGAAGATATTTTGAATGGAGTTCGAGAAGAAAAAGACAAAGATGGAAGAATGAAACTAATAGATAATCAAACCAATGAAATATTAAATGTTGATGATAGAATGTTTAAGTATATTGATTCAAATAAAGTAGAAAAAAGTGGTAGAAAAGTATTAGTTCCAAATAGAAGTAGTGGAAGAAAAGTATTAATAACAAATGGATATAAAGAACCAATCAAACCAAGTGTAGGAAGAAAAATTCTTATAAAAGAGATTCTTACTCATTCAATAGGTAAAGACATAGTTGGAGATGTTTATTCCATTATTCTAGAAAAAGGAAGTAAAATTCCATCAGAAAATACTAATAGATATCAAACAATAAAAGATGATCAAGAACACATTTATACTAAATTTTATCAAGGAGAAAATCCAGTTGCTTCAAAGAATAAGAAAATTGGTGATTATACATTATCTATTCTAAAGCTTAAACCAGCTGGTAAAGTAAAAGATGATGTAACAATGAGAATTAATGAGAATGGAATATTGATAGTAAGAATGAAACCAGTTTATGCTGGTGATTTTGAAGAACAATCTTTGACAATAGAAATGGACAGATCAACTTTATAATTTGATTTTTATTATATTAATGTATGTCTATATGTGTCTTTCATTGTTTAAAGAATGTAATTACCCATAAAAGTAACAACATATTAAAATAAAAATAAGCCTCAGTAAAATTTAAAAATGATAAAAACATCATCTGAAGCTAGAGATGCTAATTACTGGATTAAAATAGGTCAAATTGGTCAAGGAACCTATGGTAAAGTGTATTTAGCACATAGTAAAGACTCCAAAGAGTTAGTTGCTTTAAAGAAAGTATTTAGAATAATATATATATTTAGATCCAATTACATCACCAACATGAAGGTTTCCCAATAACTGCAATTCGTGAAATCAAAATCTTGAAGAGTATAAAACATCCAAATGTAGTAGAGTTGAAAGAAATCGCAACATGTGCTTCCGAAAATGAAGGTGAGAGAGATGATGTATATTTGGTATTTGAATACTGTGATACTGATTTATCTGGTTTAATGGACTTAAGTCGAGAGAAGATAATTCCTTGGTTTGATGAAGAGACAATCAAATGTTACAGTTATCAGTTATTGATAGGTTTAAAGTTTCTTCATGAAAAGAAAATAATGCATCGAGATTTAAAATGTTCGAATATTCTAATAAACAAAAACAATGAATTAAAACTAGCTGATTTTGGTTTAAGTCGTAGTTTATCATCAATGGAAAGAGAATATACGAATAAAGTAATAACATTATGGTATAGACCTCCTGAATTATTATTGGGAAGTACAAAATATAATAACAGTGTTGATATGTGGAGTGTAGGATGTATAATCGGTGAATTATTAGTAGGAAAAGCAATATTCAATAAAACGAAAGAAAATGAACAATTAGAAATGATATTAGATATTTGTGGAAGTAATGATATTCCAATGGAATTAAAATCAATGAAAAACAGTAATTTATTAAAGAATATGAATTTAAATAAAGAAAGAAGTTTAAAAGAACATTTAGAGATGATAGGAAAAGAGAAACAAGGTGAAGATTATAAATTAAGTGAAGATGGATTTGATTTAATAAATAAGCTGTTAGTATTAGATGGAAATAATCGGTTAAGTGCGAGTGAATGTTTAAGACATAAATGGTTTGAAAAAGTATTAAAAGCAAGTGATTTAAAAGAGTTAGAAATACCAAGTAGTGGAGGCCATGAGTTAGAAACAAAACAATTTCGTCGAAAGAGAAATGAATCTAATTCAATTCCTAAATCAATGAATGTAAATAAGAATATAAAATAATTTAAAATGTTATTAATTATTATTTTCATTTTATATATTTTATTGGTAATGAGAAACTGATAATAACTCAATTGAAGCTTCTAAAATGGATAATGAAACATATGAATATAATGGAGAAGGTAAATCTTCAACAAGTAAAACAGGAGATGAATTATTATGACTAATCAAAAATTCTCTTTTATTCATATCAACAATCACTTCATAAATTGAACCATCTCCATGATTATTGAAATTTGGATTTTTATTAACAACTCTTCCAATATGACAATAATAAGTAATATCTTGACTTTTACCACCATAAGCACGATAATTACATGTTGTTGATTGATAATGAATATCATAACCAGAATATGCATTATTATTTGATAATCCTAACATCATATGATCATAATAACTTCCATTTTGATGAAATTGATATTTGATATGATAAATTCCATTTTCCATTTTCAAATTCAAATAACAATGATTCCAATCATTAATTGTATTTGTTATTATTTTTCCATTATTTGAGATTGATATTCCATAACTTTTGTTTAATTCTGTGAATTTTACATCAATAAATTCTAATGATATTTTGAATTTCTTTTCATTTACAATATTCTTACAACTTATTCCATATTCTCTCTTTTCTATTTCTTTATTTACTTTTCCATGAATTATTCCACTCTCTTTATCTATCATTAAACCATCTGGCAATGAAGGATTGATTGAAAATTCACATCGATTTCCATCAAATGAAGGAATTATTGACATTTCTTCATCTGATATAAATAAATATTCTGATTGAGGATATGAAAATGATGTGATTTCTTTTGTTTTTAATTCACTCAATAATTCTTTATCTTTCATTATTTTTATCATTTCTTCTTCTTCTTCGAAACTCAGTTTATTCTCTTTTATATATTCTATTAATAATTCTTTCGATTTGGAGTTTAAATAACAATCTTCATTCAATATTCTAAAAAGAATTTCTTTTCCACATACTTCCTCTATTATTGATATATTCTTTTTATTATCAACAAACAAACATAAACATTTCATTGTTCGATTTCTTTTATTATCATTATATTCCATACATAATCTTTCCAATATATTTCTCTTTTTTGTATTTGAGATATATTCTATTTAAATATATTTTTAGTATTTATACTTTTCATTTTCACATTTTTATATTTCATTATCATCAATACTATTTCGATCATTTTTATATTATTCATTTCTAATATACACAGTATTTCATCATTCAATTCTTCTTCTTTTATCTTATCCAATATTCTTCTTTCATCTTCATTAAATTCTTCTTCATCATTATCTTCATTGTAATTGTTGATTATTACATTTTGAATTCTCTCATCTTTTATTAAATATATTTCTATATGATTTTTACATTCATTTTTCTTTAATTCTATGTTCATTTCTTTCAACATTTCTTTATTCTCTTTTTCTATCTCTTTCTCTTTTATCTTTTCACAATCGATATCTTCTTCTATCAATTGCTTAAAATCATCTTCTATCTCTTTATTATCATATTTCTCATTCTTTTGGAATTTATACCATTCTAACAATCGATTTAATAACCAACTCTCACTTCGAATTATCACATCTTTCATATTTAATATCTCACTCAAATTATTCATTTCTAATCTCAGCAAATATTCATTCTTATATAAATATTTATATCCTCGCTTTTCTATTTCCATATTTTTCAAGTCTTCTATCTCTCTCAAACATCCACCAAATACATTACAAATATGAATTAATTTCATTAACACATCTTCATCTATATATTATTCACAAATTCATAACAATCATTTATTATCTCTTTTTCACAATAACATAAACAAAACATCAACACTTCTCATACACTCTCTTTACACATTATCAGTTCACCACCACTGTAGTATTTCTCCATCTCATAATAGCCAATTTCTTCGATTTCTTCATATAACTCTAAAACTCCAACAAACTCACGATCTAACAACAGTTTCTTTACAGTTTCATTTCCATTCACTAAAATTGACTTGATTGACATTATTCGACTATCTCTAATCTTCACTTCTATTTCACCAAAACCACTTTCAACCAATTTTCGACATAATCTATCATAAAAATAAATATAAAATATACCCTTCTTCTCTTATGCTTTTATTCACTTTTATTATCATCTTTATGTAAATATATAACAAAAATAACGAAATTTGATTTTTATCAAAATTTTGAATAACCTAAAACTTAAAATGTGAAAAACATTCTATATATCAATATTGAAGATTATATTGGTGTATAAATTCCTTCATTATGCTCTATAAAATTGTAAAATGTGAAGTATATAATGAAATGTGATTACTTTGTTAAAGTAAGCGATTTTACAACTATTAATGTTTTTATAGAAGATTAATAAATATATTATCTGTGAGATTATATATATTAAATATGTGATTATCTAGAAACATGACAGATTAAAGAAATGAGTGAAGAGAGTGATAATGATAATGATATAGTTAATATTATATTCTTTCCAACAGTTGTTATTTGTGTGTGAATATTTTTATCACCAAATAGAAGAATGTAAGTTTTACCATCATATTAATTATAATTACATGTAGTTGGTTGATCAAAATCTCTTTTTTCACAATGAATATTATCAATAATAGACATTTTATGTATTAATAATACCAATTATTACTTTCATCCTCAAATAAGAAAAACTAATTTTAGTTTGTGTAGAATTACATGTATTATTCTTGCTTCATTTTAATCAACCAATTCCTATTTTTAATTCCTATTTATACACCAAAAAATAATAATAATAAGAATGAAAATAATATAATAAATCAATTTTCAATCACTTATGGTCTTCTATCGAAATGCTCAGATCTCCTTGGATCTAAATGATCATGAGAACTAGATGCTCTATAGCCAGATGTATAATCATGGTGATGAGGATAGTCATCTTCATAGTCATAATCATCATCATATTCAGGTCCATATCCTCCCATACCTCCTCTTCCATACATCTGTGGATTGATTCTATTGTAAGGACGTCTGTTTTCTTCTTCTCTCTTCTTTTTTATTTCTTTTCTTGCTTTTATATTCTCATCACGTTGTAATTCTAGTTGTCTTTCATATAATTTGATTCTAAATATCTATAAATAAATAAAATAAGTAAATAAAATATATACATTTGCTTTTTGATCATAGATTGAATTATTAACAGTATTATAAGACTGCATAATTATCTGATTTGTATTAACACCTTTCTTCAAATATAAACATTGATTCTCTTCATCAATTTTACCATCAATAATTCCTGTGATTATCAAATTACTCATTTCTTTTTGAAGATTGCCTAAATTATCACCAAATTCTTCTGCCATTGATGATAGCTTAATGATTTTATATGGTTTGAAGTATTGTTCTAATGATGCTTTCTTGAATAAACCAACAATTGTTACATTAGTAAATCTTAGAATGTAATCATTTTCAATGAATCTCTATTACAATAAAAGATAAAAATTTATAAAATAAATATATACATTCATTTTAATCCAAGATAATCTATAGGTCTTATAATCACATTGAGCAATGGAATTCAATAATACTTTCAAATTTGGATAAGATTCTCTAATAATCTTCATTACTGACGGATTATTCACATATTTCACTCAACAATTCTTCTCTACTTGAACCACAAATTGAAGATATTACAAAATATATAATCACCATGATTAAACGGCATAACTTCTTCTTTATATCTTCTTGATAATATTACATCTTTTAATATCCTTGATGCATCTTTTAAATTTCGTTTATATTCTTCTAACTTGCAGGGTGTAATGATTTTACTTAAAGCATAACATACATTCAACCCATGATAAATTTCTAAACTTTGATTCTTTAATTCAACTAGTCCTTTATTATATTGACTGTGATTTAATAAACTCTTACCATCACCGAAGATAGAGACTAAACTACAGATCTTTAATTGAGTTAATCCTCGATCTTTATCTGTGTTGCCGTAATTGTCTGGATTGACTAATGCTGGCGACTGCTTTGTTGTATTCGTGTTTGTTTGCGAAATATTCTGCTCTGTTTTCTAAATCAAGCTATGAATTTCAAATAATCCTGATAATAAATACCTTACCCAGTTTCACCTTGTAATGAAGCACCAGTTGTTTCAATGATTTCGTCGTTATGTGGCTTTACAGTGTCTTTTAACATGTCATCAAAGTGAAATTGATGTTTTGCATTGATTTGTTTAAGCTATAATCGTTATCAATTATTTCTATACATCTGCAATATAAGCTGGAATGTGCTTGTTGTTGCTGTAGTTAAGTGCTTCTAGAAAAGCATGTCTAGAATACTCATTGTCTCTATCTGCCATGTAAACTAGTCCTTGAAATCTATAGTGATGTAAATGAAAGTAGAATACTTTTTTTAATCCTATATAAGCTTCAGAATAAGATAAAATGTTTTCAAATGGATCTCCTTGCGCTGGAAATGGTGAGCCATTTGATCTAGCTGAAAACTCATATTCTATTTGAATAAATAATGGATGGCTTACTTACAATATAAAAATGAAAAAACACTCAAGCCTTAAAAACAA
The DNA here is from genome assembly GCA_002245135.1 of Proteromonas lacertae. Lineage (NCBI taxonomy): Eukaryota > Bigyra > Opalinata > Proteromonadidae > Proteromonas > Proteromonas lacertae. The sequence continues at coordinate 28,369 of NGBS01000058.1, forward strand.
GATTCAAGCCAAGTCCTTTTTACAGCAACATCAAGAACTCATTAATTATAATAGTTATGTGGGAATTATAATGATATATGGAATGTTGTTCTTGGTATTTATCACTTCAGAAAATAAACCAACAATTTAAAATATGAAAGTAAAAAATGAGTTTCAAAAATTATATTCGTTTTGATTTTTTTGTGAAATGGATTCACTCACTATAAAGAGGGTATTTTGTTTATTGATATATTAAAAGAATACAGTTCAAGCTATGCTAGCAAAATGTCTTAATGGAAGAATGAAAGTATCAACAACAGCGAATGATCTTTCTGCAGTGTATATTCAAGCATTTTTAGAAGGTAACTAAATTAAATTATATTTTTATAGAAGCTTTATCAAGAGCAATTATTGTAGCTAAAGAAATCAGGTGAAAATGAGGTAAAGCCAGAACATATTCAAAGAATACTACCTCAATTGTTGTTAGATTTTTAATTTATAAGAATAATTTAATGTCAAGTGTTTTTCATTAGAATAATACAACAAATTTTCAAAAAATAATGTGACTACATAATTGATTTAATTCTTTCATAAAATAATATATATGCATTTGGAGAATGACACTCATTTTCATCCACTTCATTTATATACGTGTCATTATATTTGTACCATTTGTTAGTTTCATGATTAAAACCATAAGCAATATAATGACCAAGTGATAAAGTACCTGTATGACACTATTAAAATAAAAATAATAACACTAAAAATATATACAACAACACCAATAAGATTATAAGTGTTATTTCATCACTTTTATCTTTCATATAAGGAGATAAATCCAAAATATTTGGATAGGATATATTCTCCTCATTCTTACCCTTTGTCTCTGAAAAACGAGCAAATTACAGACACATCAAAATTAAAGAAAATAATATATATAAAATATATATATATAAAATGATATATGTATAATCAGTATATTTTGGAACATATACAAATGCATATTGTTTTGAAGCATTTGATAGTTTCATACACTTACTACAATCATATTTATCTTATCCACCAATAATTCTTTACTTAGAAACAAATTTAAGCAGTTTTCCCAGTGTAATTGTATAACTATTACTATCAAAAGATGTTTCACTTTGATTTATTAGATTGTTTTCCATATTTTTCATTACAATTTTTATCATTTACTGTTGATTTATCTGTTCTTAACTGTGTAAAGATGGAATCTTCAACTTTGAATTTACTATCAACATATACATTGTATATTTGTGTTTTATGAGTTCTATCACAATCAATTCGACTAATCATTTTTTTATCAATTGACAAATCATCATAAAGGAATTTTTCAACCAAAGGTTTTGTCTATTAAAATAATATATATATATTATACATTTGGTAAAGAAAGTAGCATTTACATAGAAATACCTTGGGACTAATAACTTTCCACTTTTAGTTTTATTACTGTTATTATAAACAACAAAATTAATGAAAAATAAGTTGTTGAATAACATATGCATTTTTGTTTTAGTATAAATATGTGATCTATAAGTGGATTGTGTAACATAACCATCAGGAGTATTGTCATTAAATACATAATAGGTTTTAACAGAATCTAGTTTCAATTCATTCAACATTTCTTCAGCTGAAGTGATTTTACCATCATTATCACTATTTATATTTATATGTTAAAATAATATATATATATACGTTATAGCTACATGTAATATACTACTTTCATTCAAATTCATTACTTCAATTAATGCTATTTTCATTGATCTAATAGTTAATTCCACTGGAGTTACATACAATTTAATAGGAGTAATCAATGGATCTTCATAAAACAATACTCTAAAAGATTGCTTCTTATAATTCACTAAATCTTCTGAATATTTCGGTAAACATCTATTCATCTCTACACTTGGAATTGCTAAAGTTAAGGATGTAAATAATTCTTCAGTTGTTGAACAGTTTCCACATTCACATTGTATTTTGGAGATATATTTTCCTTGAAATATATCCGTTATAACAGATCCATTTGGTTTTATAGCTAATTCTTCATTCATTCCGTCTAATAAGTAACTTAAAATTCATGAGAATCATTTTGACTACAGCCTATAAATTGTGTTGCACTGAGGCTTATTGCATTCTTTAGAATTGATGGATTTACATAATCACTAATATTTTTTATTCCATAAGTCTTTAATTACAGAAGCATAAGATTCAGTTATTTTTCCTTTTGGTTTTGTTACCTTTAACGATTCAATATATTTATCATTTTCATATAATTCGTTAATTCAGTACAATTATTCAAACATTGAAGTATAGAATTCATATAACAAGTATTTCCAATATTAAACAAACCACACAATCCTTTTCTATTCAATAATCTCGAACTAGGGCTTGATGTCTTTGTATGTGAAAGCGGAGAAGATAATGAAGATGTGCTATAACTACTCACATTATTCTCTAACAAATTGAAATCATCTAAACTTGTAGAAGTTTTTCTTCCATTTTATCAATTGTTCTTTTTCTACTATCACTATATATATATTCTTTACCACTATCATAATCATCATTGTTATCATCATCTAAAAGATTATCAAAAGAAAACTTATCGTTATTAGTTAAACTACTAGATCTATCATAATCTATAAACTATTACCACTATAATGATAATTATTATTATTAGCTAAAATATTCATATTACTATTCATAGAAGAACGTTTATTAGTTGGTGAAGAAGAGCGAAGATCAATAGAAGTAGTAGATGATTTATTTGTTGTAGTTGAAGATTGATAATTATTATTATATTTGCTATTACTATTTAATCTGTTTAAAGGTGGTGGACTTATCATTCTATCTAGTGAATTTCTATTGGATGTGTTGTATAAACTCTATCTTCCATTCTTTTTTCACTTCGTATTTTATTAATCTTTTCTTCATTGGCTGTAGCAATTGATCTGTGGTTTTCTGTGAGTATTTCATTTTGGACAATTATATATCATTCTTCGGTTTTTCCATTAGCGGATAATAATATTTTCCTTTTGATTCCGTTGAAGCATTGTTATATATTCAAATTCTATCAATCTATCATGAATACCATGAACTCCATAATCTTCAGAATAATATTAAATTGTATTTCATCATCAGTATTTAACATTTTTGCTCTAACTGTTTCACCACTTATTGCAGTTATTACGATAGGAATCCATTTGAAACGTTTCTATATAATCGATAATCACCTACTAAAGCAGCTCGAAAATATTCTGTGAAATAATATAAAGGTCTAAATCTATTATCAATCTCATTTCTTGGACTAGTATATATATATATATAATAAACAATAAATAACTATACATTAATTCTGGATAGTAATAACAATCATGACAAAACTGTACAGTTATTGATTCATTAGTTATCTCCAATATTTTAGCTTCATACCAATGACCTGTCTTATCACAAACATCAAAATATTGATTGTTATTCATCAGATTTGACTCTTTTCTACTTATTCCACAAAGTTTAAATTTTTCGATTTTTTCATTGTGCGTTGTATAATCTAACAATAAATCTTTATCATTATCATTTTTTATAGTTGGATAATAATGGGAAATAATATTTAACCAAGCATCAGCTTTATTATTTCGTATATATATTTTGAAAAAATCATCAATTTTATAATGATTATTAATCCACTTCTTAATATCACAATCTTCTGGTATGTATATATCTCTCTTAGATGCACAATTACGATATGTTATACCATTCTTTCTAAAGTAATACTATTTCATTAAATAATATTATTATTATACATGAAATCTAACTAACCTTACATAACAATTATCAATTCTATTGTGGTAAACATATATTACCTCTGCTGTTTACCTATTATTTGCTCA
>NGBS01001290.1:0-20804 GCA_002245135.1 Proteromonas lacertae
CCAATTACATCACCAACATGAAGGTTTCCAATAACTGCAATTCGTGAAATCAAAATCTTGAAGAGTATAAAACATCCAAATGTAGTAGAGTTGAAAGAAATCGCAACATGTGCTTCCGAAAATGAAGGTGAGAGAGATGATGTATATTTGGTATTTGAATACTGTGATACTGATTTATCTGGTTTAATGGACTTAAGTCGAGAGAAGATAATTCCTTGGTTTGATGAAGAGACAATCAAATGTTACAGTTATCAGTTATTGATAGGTTTAAAGTTTCTTCATGAAAAGAAAATAATGCATCGAGATTTAAAATGTTCGAATATTCTAATAAACAAAAACAATGAATTAAAACTAGCTGATTTTGGTTTAAGTCGTAGTTTATCATCAATGGAAAGAGAATATACGAATAAAGTAATAACATTATGGTATAGACCTCCTGAATTATTATTGGGAAGTACAAAATATAATAACAGTGTTGATATGTGGAGTGTAGGATGTATAATCGGTGAATTATTAGTAGGAAAAGCAATATTCAATAAAACGAAAGAAAATGAACAATTAGAAATGATATTAGATATTTGTGGAAGTAATGATATTCCAATGGAATTAAAATCAATGAAAAACAGTAATTTATTAAAAAGAATATGAATTTAAATAAAGAAAGAAGTTTAAAAGAACATTTAGAGATGATAGGAAAAGAGAAACAAGGTGAAGATTATAAATTAAGTGAAGATGGATTTGATTTAATAAATAAGCTGTTAGTATTAGATGGAAATAATCGGTTAAGTGCGAGTGAATGTTTAAGACATAAATGGTTTGAAAAAGTATTAAAAGCAAGTGATTTAAAAGAGTTAGAAATACCAAGTAGTGGAGCCATGAGTTAGAAACAAAACAATTTCGTCGAAAGAGAAATGAATCTAATTCAATTCCTAAATCAATGAATGTAAATAAGAATATAAAATAATTTAAAATGTTATTAATTATTATTTTCATTTTATATATTTTATTGGTAATGAGAAACTGATAATAACTCAAGTGAAGTTCTTGGATAATAAACATATGGAATATAATGGAGAAGGTAAATCTTCAACAAGTAAAACAGGAGATGAATTATTATGACTATCAAAATTCTCTTTTATTCATATCAACAATCACTTCATAAATTGAACCATCTCCATGATTATTGAAATTTGGATTTTTATTAACAACTCTTCCAATATGACAATAATAAGTAATATCTTGACTTTTACCATAAAAGCACGATAATTACATGTTGTTGATTGATAATGAATATCATAACCAGAATATGCATTATTATTTGATAATCCTAACATCATATGATCATAATAACTTCCATTTTGATGAAATTGATATTTGATATGATAAATTCCATTTTCCATTTTCAAATTCAAATAACAATGATTCCAATCATTAATTGTATTTGTTATTATTTTTCCATTATTTGAGATTGATATTCCATAACTTTGTTTAATTCTGTGAATTTTACATCAATAAATTCTAATGATATTTTGAATTTCTTTTCATTTACAATATTCTTACAACTTATTCCATATTCTCTCTTTTCTATTTCTTTATTTACTTTTCCATGAATTATTCCACTCTCTTTATCTATCATTAAACCATCTGGCAATGAAGGATTGATTGAAAATTCACATCGATTTCCATCAAATGAAGGAATTATTGACATTTCTTCATCTGATATAAATAAATATTCTGATGAGGATATGAAAATGATGTGATTTCTTTTGTTTTTAATTCACTCAATAATTCTTTATCTTTCATTATTTTTATCATTTCTTCTTCTTCTTCGAAACTCAGTTTATTCTCTTTTATATATTCTATTAATAATTCTTTCGATTTGGAGTTTAAATAACAATCTTCATTCAATATTCTAAAAAGAATTTCTTTTCCACATACTTCCTCTATTATTGATATATTCTTTTTATTATCAACAAACAAACATAAACATTTCATTGTTCGATTTCTTTATTATCATTATATTCCATACATAATCTTTCCAATATATTTCTCTTTTTTGTATTTGAGATATATTCTATTTAAATATATTTTTAGTATTTATACTTTTCATTTTCACATTTTTATATTTCATTATCATCAATACTATTTCGATCATTTTTATATTATTCATTTCTAATATACACAGTATTTCATCATTCAATTCTTCTTCTTTTATCTTATCCAATATTCTTCTTTCATCTTCATTAAATTCTTCTTCATCATTATCTTCATTGTAATTGTTGATTATTACATTTTGAATTCTCTCATCTTTTATTAAATATATTTCTATATGATTTTTACATTCATTTTTCTTTAATTCTATGTTCATTTCTTTCAACATTTCTTTATTCTCTTTTTCTATCTCTTTCTCTTTTATCTTTTCACAATCGATATCTTCTTCTATCAATTGCTTAAAATCATCTTCTATCTCTTTATTATCATATTTCTCATTCTTTTGGAATTTATACCATTCTAACAATCGATTTAATAACCAACTCTCACTTCGAATTATCACATCTTTCATATTTAATATCTCACTCAAATTATTCATTTCTAATCTCAGCAAATATTCATTCTTATATAAATATTTATATCCTCGCTTTTCTATTTCCATATTTTTCAAGTCTTCTATCTCTCTCAAACATCCACCAAATACATTACAAATATGAATTAATTTCATTAACACATCTTCATCTATATTATTATTCACAAATTCATAACAATCATTTATTATCTCTTTTTCACAATAACATAAACAAAACATCAACACTTCTCATACACTCTCTTTACACATTATCAGTTCACCACCACTGTAGTATTTCTCCATCTCATAATAGCCAATTTCTTCGATTTCTTCATATAACTCTAAAACTCCAACAAACTCACGATCTAACAACAGTTTCTTTACAGTTTCATTTCCATTCACTAAAATTGACTTGATTGACATTATTCGACTATCTCTAATCTTCACTTCTATTTCACCAAAACCACTTTCAACCAATTTTCGACATAATCTATCATAAAAATAAATATAAAATATACCCTTCTTCTCTTATGCTTTTATTCACTTTTATTATCATCTTTATGTAAATATATAACAAAAATAACGAAATTTGATTTTTATCAAAATTTTGAATAACCTAAAACTTAAAATGTGAAAAACATTCTATATATCAATATTGAAGATTATATTGGTGTATAAATTCCTTCATTATGCTCTATAAAATTGTAAAATGTGAAGTATATAATGAAATGTGATTACTTTGTTAAAGTAAGCGATTTTACAACTATTAATGTTTTTATAGAAGATTAATAAATATATTATCTGTGAGATTATATATATTAAATATGTGATTATCTAGAAACATGACAGATTAAAGAAATGAGTGAAGAGAGTGATAATGATAATGATATAGTTAATATTATATTCTTTCCAACAGTTGTTATTTGTGTGTGAATATTTTTATCACCAAATAGAAGAATGTAAGTTTTACCATCATATTAATTATAATTACATGTAGTTGGTTGATCAAAATCTCTTTTTTCACAATGAATATTATCAATAATAGACATTTTATGTATTAATAATACCAATTATTACTTTCATCCTCAAATAAGAAAAACTAATTTTAGTTTGTGTAGAATTACATGTATTATTCTTGCTTCATTTTAATCAACCAATTCCTATTTTTAATTCCTATTTATACACCAAAAAATAATAATAATAAGAATGAAAATAATATAATAAATCAATTTCAATCACTTATGGTCTTCTATCGAAATGCTCAGATCTCCTTGGATCTAAATGATCATGAGAACTAGATGCTCTATAGCCAGATGTATAATCATGGTGATGAGGATAGTCATCTTCATAGTCATAATCATCATCATATTCAGGTCCATATCCTCCCATACCTCCTCTTCCATACATCTGTGGATTGATTCTATTGTAAGGACGTCTGTTTTCTTCTTCTCTCTTCTTTTTTATTTCTTTTCTTGCTTTTATATTCTCATCACGTTGTAATTCTAGTTGTCTTTCATATAATTTGATTCTAAATATCTATAAATAAATAAAATAAGTAAATAAATATATACATTTGCTTTTTGATCATAGATTGAATTATTAACAGTATTATAAGACTGCATAATTATCTGATTTGTATTAACACCTTTCTTCAAATATAAACATTGATTCTCTTCATCAATTTTACCATCAATAATTCCTGTGATTATCAAATTACTCATTTCTTTTTGAAGATTGCCTAAATTATCACCAAATTCTTCTGCCATTGATGATAGCTTAATGATTTTATATGGTTTGAAGTATTGTTCTAATGATGCTTTCTTGAATAAACCAACAATTGTTACATTAGTAAATCTTAGAATGTAATCATTTTCAATGAATCTCTATTACAATAAAAGATAAAAATTTATAAAATAAATATATACATTCATTTTAATCCAAGATAATCTATAGGTCTTATAATCACATTGAGCAATGGAATTCAATAATACTTTCAAATTTGGATAAGATTCTCTAATAATCTTCATTACTGACGGATTATTCACTATTTCACTCAACAATTCTTCTCTACTTGAACCACAAATTGAAGATATTACAAAATATATAATCACATGATTAAACGGCATAACTTCTTCTTTATATCTTCTTGATAATATTACATCTTTTAATATCCTTGATGCATCTTTTAAATTTCGTTTATATTCTTCTAACTTGCAGGGTGTAATGATTTTACTTAAAGCATAACATACATTCAACCCATGATAAATTTCTAAACTTTGATTCTTTAATTCAACTAGTCCTTTATTATATTGACTGTGATTAATAAACTCTTACCATCACCGAAGATAGAGACTAAACTACAGATCTTTAATTGAGTTAATCCTCGATCTTTATCTGTGTTGCCGTATTGTCTGGATTGGACTAATGCTGCGACTGCTTTGTTGTATTCGTGTTTGTTTGCGAAATATTCTGCTCTGTTTTCTAAATCAAGCTATGAATTTCAAATAATCCTGATAATAAATACCTTACCAGTTTCACCTTGTAATGAAGCACCAGTTGTTTCAATGATTTCGTCGTTATGTGGCTTTACAGTGTCTTTTAACATGTCATCAAAGTGAAATTGATGTTTTGCATTGATTTGTTTAAGCTATAATCGTTATCAATTATTTCTATACATCTGCAATATAAGCTGGAATGTGCTTGTTGTTGCTGTAGTTAAGTGCTTCTAGAAAAGCATGTCTAGAATACTCATTGTCTCTATCTGCCATGTAAACTAGTCTTGAAATCTATAGTGATGTAAATGAAAGTAGAATACTTTTTTTAATCCTATATAAGCTTCAGAATAAGATAAAATGTTTTCAAATGGATCTCCTTGCGCTGGAAATGGTGAGCCATTTGATCTAGCTGAAAAACTCATATTCTATTTGAATAAATAATGGATGGCTTACTTACAATATAAAAATGAAAAAACACTCAAGCCTTAAAAACAAGATTCAAGCCAAGTCCTTTTTACAGCAACATCAAGAACTCATTAATTATAATAGTTATGTGGGAATTATAATGATATATGGAATGTTGTTCTTGGTATTTATCACTTCAGAAAATAAAACCAACAATTTAAAATATGAAAGTAAAAAATGAGTTTCAAAAATTATATTCGTTTTGATTTTTTTGTGAAATGGATTCACTCACTATAAAGAGGGTATTTTGTTTATTGATATATTAAAAGAATACAGTTCAAGCTATGCTAGCAAAATGTCTTAATGGAAGAATGAAAGTATCAACAACAGCGAATGATCTTTCTGCAGTGTATATTCAAGCATTTTTAGAAGGTAACTAAATTAAATTATATTTTTATAGAAGCTTTATCAAGAGCAATTATTGTAGCTAAAGAATCAGGTGAAAATGAGGTAAAGCCAGAACATATTCAAAGAATACTACCTCAATTGTTGTTAGATTTTTAATTTATAAGAATAATTTAATGTCAAGTGTTTTTCATTAGAATAATACAACAAATTTCAAAAAAATAATGTGACTACATAATTGATTTAATTCTTTCATAAAATAATATATATGCATTTGGAGAATGACACTCATTTTCATCCACTTCATTTATATACGTGTCATTATATTTGTACCATTTGTTAGTTTCATGATTAAAACCATAAGCAATATAATGACCAAGTGATAAAGTACCTGTATGACACTATTAAAATAAAAATAATAACACTAAAAAATATATACAACAACACCAATAAGATTATAAGTGTTATTTTCATCACTTTTATCTTTCATATAAGGAGATAAATCCAAAATATTTGGATAGGATATATTCTCCTCATTCTTACCCTTTGTCTCTGAAAAACGAGCAAATTACAGACACATCAAAATTAAAGAAAATAATATATATAAAATATATATATATAAAATGATATATGTATAATCAGTATATTTGGAACATATACAAATGCATATTGTTTTGAAGCATTTGATAGTTTCATACACTTACTACAATCATATTTATCTTTATCCACCAATAATTCTTTACTTAGAAACAAATTTAAGCAGTTTTCCAGTGTAATTGTATAACTATTACTATCAAAAGATGTTTCACTTTGATTTATTAGATTGTTTTCCATATTTTCATTACAATTTTTATCATTTACTGTTGATTTATCTGTTCTTAACTGTGTAAAGATGGAATCTTCAACTTTGAATTTACTATCAACATATACATTGTATATTTGTGTTTTATGAGTTCTATCACAATCAATTCGACTAATCATTTTTTTATCAATTGACAAATCATCATAAAGGAATTTTTCAACCAAAGGTTTTGTCTATTAAAATAATATATATATATTATACATTTGGTAAAGAAGTAGCATTTACATAGAAATACCTTGGGACTAATAACTTTCCACTTTTAGTTTTATTACTGTTATTATAAACAACAAAATTAATGAAAAATAAGTTGTTGAATAACATATGCATTTTTGTTTTAGTATAAATATGTGATCTATAAGTGGATTGTGTAACATAACCATCAGGAGTATTGTCATTAAATACATAATAGGTTTTAACAGAATCTAGTTTCAATTCATTCAACATTTCTTCAGCTGAAGTGATTTTACCATCATTATCACTATTTATATTTATATGTTAAAATAATATATATATATACGTTATAGCTACATGTAATATACTACTTTCATTCAAATTCATTACTTCAATTAATGCTATTTTCATTGATCTAATAGTTAATTCCACTGGAGTTACATACAATTTAATAGGAGTAATCAATGGATCTTCATAAAACAATACTCTAAAAGATTGCTTCTTATAATTCACTAAATCTTCTGAATATTTCGGTAAACATCTATTCATCTCTACACTTGGAATTGCTAAAGTTAAGGATGTAAATAATTCTTCAGTTGTTGAACAGTTTCCACATTCACATTGTATTTTGGAGATATATTTTCCTTGAAATATATCCGTTATAACAGATCCATTTGGTTTTATAGCTAATTCTTCATTCATTCCGTCTAATAAGTAACTTAAAAATTCATGAGAATCATTTTGACTACAGCCTATAAATTGTGTTGCACTGAGGCTTATTGCATTCTTTAGAATTGATGGATTTACATAATCACTAATATTTTATTCCATAAGTCTTTAATTACAGAAGCATAAGATTCAGTTATTTTTCCTTTTGGTTTGTTACCTTTAACGATTCAATATATTTATCATTTTTCATATAATTCGTTAATTCAGTACAATTATTCAAACATTGAAGTATAGAATTCATATAACAAGTATTTCCAATATTAAACAAACCACACAATCCTTTTCTATTCAATAATCTCGAACTAGGGCTTGATGTCTTTGTATGTGAAAGCGGAGAAGATAATGAAGATGTGCTATAACTACTCACATTATTCTCTAACAAATTGAAATCATCTAAACTTGTAGAAGTTTTTCTTCCATTTTTATCAATTGTTCTTTTTCTACTATCACTATATATATATTCTTTACCACTATCATAATCATCATTGTTATCATCATCTAAAAGATTATCAAAAGAAAACTTATCGTTATTAGTTAAACTACTAGATCTATCATAATCTATAAAACTATTACCACTATAATGATAATTATTATTATTAGCTAAAATATTCATATTACTATTCATAGAAGAACGTTTATTAGTTGGTGAAGAAGAGCGAAGATCAATAGAAGTAGTAGATGATTTATTTGTTGTAGTTGAAGATTGATAATTATTATTATATTTGCTATTACTATTTAATCTGTTTAAAGGTGGTGGACTTATCATTCTATCTAGTGAATTTCTATTGGATGTGTTTGTATAAACTCTATCTTCCATTCTTTTTTCACTTCGTATTTTATTAATCTTTTCTTCATTGGCTGTAGCAATTGATCTGTGGTTTTCTGTGAGTATTTCATTTTGGACAATTATATCATTCTTCGGTTTTTCCATTAGCGGATAATAATATTTTCCTTTTGATTCCGTTGAAGCATTGTTATAATATTCAAATTCTATCAATCTATCATGAATACCATGAACTCCATAATCTTCAGAATAAATATTAAATTGTATTTCATCATCAGTATTTAACATTTTTGCTCTAACTGTTTCACCACTTATTGCAGTTATTACGATAGGAATCCATTTGAAATCGTTTCTATATAATCGATAATCACCTACTAAAGCAGCTCGAAAATATTCTGTGAAATAATATAAAGGTCTAAATCTATTATCAATCTCATTTCTTGGACTAGTATATATATATATATAATAAACAATAAATAACTATACATTAATTCTGGATAGTAATAACAATCATGACAAAACTGTACAGTTATTGATTCATTAGTTATCTCCAATATTTTAGCTTCATACCAATGACCTGTCTTATCACAAACATCAAAATATTGATTGTTATTCATCAGATTTGACTCTTTTCTACTTATTCCACAAAGTTTAAATTTTTCGATTTTTTCATTGTGCGTTGTATAATCTAACAATAAATCTTTATCATTATCATTTTTTATAGTTGGATAATAATGGGAAATAATATTTAACCAAGCATCAGCTTTATTATTTCGTATATATATTTTGAAAAAATCATCAATTTTATAATGATTATTAATCCACTTCTTAATATCACAATCTTCTGGTATGTATATATCTCTCTTAGATGCACAATTACGATATGTTATACCATTCTTTCTAAAGTAATACTATTTCATTAAATAATATTATTATTATACATGAAATCTAACTAACCTTACATAACAATTATCAATTCTATTGTGGTAAACATATATTACCTCTGCTTGTTTACCTATTATTTGCTCAATTTGTTTATATATTGAATCACTTACAAATAGGCACTTACTTGGCTATAATTTAATATAGCAATGTGAGTATACTGAGAAATCAACATTGCCATTGCTGTCTTTCATACAACTATAATTGATTGGCTAGGACTATAGGCAAAAGGAATATACATATTTATTTATATCAGAATATTCCCATGTTTTATACCATTGTACAGGCAATGCAACACTAGAATGAATAAAAATGAGAAAAAATACAGGATATCAGATTTTGGAGTATGTAGTTCAATTTGATCTACTATGTAACGTTTTTTGGACATATTACGATTTTAAATTGATTTCATAAACAGATGAAACAAGAAAAATAAAGTAACAAGTTTGGCTTGATAGAAACAAATTCAAAAAAAACAGAATATAATTAAGAATAAAGATTTTCTACAGCTCCCCATAATCCAACTGGAATCATTATGCATCCAAATATAGATATCGATACTAAAATGAAATATATCAAAATTACTATATATACAAGCAAACAGTGTATGCATTTCATACCAAGGATATTTTGATACTCTCCAATATAGAATTCCAGGTAAAATGTAATTAAAAATTACTCCGATTGTAGATCCAAAGAAACTCCACACTATCAATATACCAGGAACTAATATTGAAACGCCATAACAGAATATATAAACAATCAAAGAAGTCAATACTCTAAATTTCACATTATCTTGTTCTTTTTTCAATTTAAGGAATTCTCTTACATACATTCTCATTGGAACAGTCAAAAGTGGTAATCCAAACAACAAGCAAAGAGCCAAGCCAAACCTTCCAATTCCAATCACAATATCCTTTGTATTGTAATTTAATAACACATCTCCTTTAATTTTATCATAAAATGATAAATAGCCAAATGTTGCAACTAATATATACAATATACCTGACATTCCCATTGTACAACCGATGGACTATAAACATAATTAAAAAATTATATTAAATTTATAAAATATTAAATTTATATATATACTATTCCTATTTTTACAGTTGAATTATTCTTCAAATCATTATAAGCAGGTAATATACTGAAATGACACAAAAATGAAACTCCCATCAAACTCAATGTTAAAAATGGTCCACTTCCTCCTCTTACCCATTCAACATTATTCCAATTGATTGGTGTATAATTATTACCTTCATAAGGATAAAAACATCGATAAATAATAGTAGCTGCAATTACAAAAATAAACAAAATTCCTAATAAAGAACTGTATTGTAAAACTGTTAATTGTTTTGAAAATGCACATGGAAATATCAATACTAAACACACAAACATAATAAAGGCTCGGCTTGTGAAAAAATGGGGAATGTCTGGTAATAATTCTTGAACAACTGGAGTGACTAAATCTCCTAATAAAACCATATATCCAATATGTGAAAAGAATAATAAGAATATTAACAAGAAGCATACTAAGGGTCTTGCATACTTACCTAAAGCTACTTCTGCTAATGTACCAAATGTATGTTTCTGTGCTGTTTTTCCTGCTTTTACGATTAATATACATGTATATCCTGATACAAATCCTACAAATACTAACAAAATAAGTCCCATTCCTAGTCCAGCTGAATAAAATGCGTATGGTAGTGATAAAACGCCTCCACCAACAATAGTGCAAGTTAAAGTAAATACTGTTGACAATATTGAGCCCTACACAATAAACACAATTAAATACAGTTGGTGGTTCTAAAAACATTGTTGAACCACTCACTCTTGGTATCTCTTCTTCAGGTTCTATTCTATCGATATAATAAAATTTGAAATACAAAGGTGCTTCATCTTCTTCGCCAAATTCATCTACAAAACTCTTCTTCTGAAATAATGCCATGAAAAAAATGAAAAAAATCTATATTTCAAAATTATATTCGTTTCATCAAAATTAGAATGAAAGATTTTTATGTTGATTATCAAAACTACATTGCTTATAAATTATGTATTTTACTTTTTTATTCTTATTCAATCAACATAATTCACATAAAAATTGAATTTAATAAGTACTTAGGTTTGAGGTTTGAAGAGAAACGGAAAGAAACGGCAGTTTGAATTTATCGAAATGAATACAACTACAACTAGAATAAATAATCGTGACATTATTGAGAAGCAAATTGATGATTTGGAACAAAGAATTAGAAACAATATTGAGGTAATGACTGGATTTGTTAATGAAGAAACTCAAGCATATAAATTACATTTAAAATTCTTAAGATTTGATGGCAGAAGAAGTGGTTATTTAACATTTGAAGAATTTAATGCAGCTATGATAGAAATGAACTTTGTAGGTGTTCAAAGAGCAGTAAAAGGTTTATTTCAAAGATATGATATAGATGGTCTTGGGTATTATATAATTATTTTATATTCATTCTTAGTCAATTCCCATATAAAGATTTCAGCAATTATCTCTACAGTTTAACTCCAAATCCACAAGGATCTGCAGAATATCGTTATTCAATCCAACGTTTCCGTGATTCAGTCTATCGTCTTGATGGTATTCTCGGAATTAGGACCTTACGTCAAATATTCAAAGCAACTGATGTATATAATGATGGTAAATTATTAAATGACGAATTAGTTAGAACATTACGAAAAGAAGGCTATTGTATTCCAGACTTAGATGCAAAAGTGATAATGAAGTGTTTTGATATAGCAGGAGACAGTTTTGTACAGTATGAAGACTTCTTTAAAGGAGTAAGAGGAGTAATAAAATATTGTCGAAAGAAATTAATAAGTAGTTTATTTCAAAAATTAGATAAAAACAAACAAGGTTATATTACAATCGATGATATCACTTCTAATTTTAATATAAACACATATCCACCAGTAGCTGCTGGTAAATTGGGAGAAGAAGACGGTTGGAAGCATTTTCTCTATTCTTGGGATTTAAATGAAGATAGAATAACTCCTGATGTGTTTATGGATTACTTTTTAGATATTGGTGGATTAATATATGATGATGATGATTTTGAAGCTATGCTTAGATCAAGCTGGAATATTCAATTTTAAATATATTATTAATAATTGTTATTATTATTATTTCATTAATTCTATTTGCTTTATTTGAGTATATTTCTTTTACATTAGAAATTTTCATACAGCAAAAATCAAAATTAACATAAGTTTTTCTTATTTGAGGATGAAAGTAATAATTGGTATTATTAATACATAAAATGTCTATTATTGATAATATTCATTGTGAAAAAAGAGATTTTGATCAACCAATTACATGTAATTATAATTAATATGATGGTAAAACTTACATTCTTCTATTTGGTGATAAAAATATTCACACACAAATAACAGTTGGAAAGAATATAATATTAACTATATCATTATCATTATCACTCTCTTCACTCATTTCTTTTATCTGTCATGTTTCTGGATAATCACATATTTAATATATAATCTCACAGATAATGTATTTATTAATCTTCTATAAAAACATTAATAGTTGTAAAATCGCTTACTTTAACAAAGTAATCACATTTCATTGTATACTTCACATTTTACAATTTAATATAACATAATGAAGGAATTTATACACCAATATAATCTTCAATATTGATATATAGAATGTTTTTCATCTTTTTAATTTTTGGGTTATTCAAAATTTTGATAAAAATCAAATTTCGTTATTTTTGTTTTATATTTACATAAAGATGATAAAAAAAGTGAATGAAAGCATAAGAGAAGAGGGGTATATTTTGTATTTATTTTTATGATAGATTATGTCGAAAATTGGTTGAAAGTGGTTTTGGTGAAATAGAAGTGAAGATTAGAGATAGTCGAATAATGTCAATCAAATCAATTTTAGTGAATGGAAATGAGACTGTAAAGAAACTGTTATTAGATCGTGAGTTTGTTGGAGTTTTGGAGTTATATGAAGAAATCGAAGAAATTGGATATTATGAGATGGAGAAATACTACAGTGGTGGTGAACTGATAATCTGTAAAGAGAGTGTGTGTGAAGTGTTGATGTTTTGTTTATGTTATAGTGAAAAAGAGATAATAAATGATTGTTATGAATTTGTGAATAATAATATAGATGATGAAGTATTAATGAAATTAATTCATATTTGTAATGTATTTGGTGGATGTTTGAGAGAGATAGAAGACTTGAAAAATATGGAAATAGAAAAGCGAGGATATAAATATTTATATAAGAATGAATATTTGTTGAGATTAGAAATGAATAATTTGAGTGAGATATTAAATATGAAAGATGTGATAATTCGAAGTGAGAGTTGGTTATTAAATCGCTTATTAGAATGGTATAAATTCCAAAAGAATAAGTATGATAATAAAGAGATTAAAGCAGATTTTAAACAATTGATAGAAGAAGATATCGATTGTGAAAAGATAAAAGAGAAAGAGATAGAAAAAGAGAATAAAGAAATGTTGAAAGAAATGAAAATAGAATTAAAAGAGAATGAATGTAAAAATCATATAGAATTATATTTAATAAAAGATGAGAGAATTCAAAATGTAATAATCAACAAATACAATGAAGATAATAAAGAAGAAGTATTTAATGAAGAAGAAAGAAGAATATTGGATAAGATGAAAGAAGAAGAATTGAATGATGAAATAATGTGTATATTAGAAATGAATAATATAAAAATGACCGAAATAGTATTGATGATAATGAAATATAAGAATGTGAAAATGGAAAGTATAAATACTAAAAATATATTTAAATAGAATATATCTCAAATATAGAAAAGAGAAATCTATTGGACAGATTATGTATAGAATATAATGAGAATAAAAGAAATCGAACAATGAAGTGTTTATGTTTATTCATTGAGATTAAAAAGAGTATTTCAATAATGGAAGAAATATGTGGAAAAGAAATTCTTTTTAGAATATTGAATGAAGATAATTATCTAAATTCCAAATCTAAAGAATTATTAATAGAATATATAAAAGAGAATAAACTGAGTTTCGAAGAAGAAGAAGAAATGATAAAAATAATGAAAGATAAAGAATTATTGAGTGAATTAAAAACAAAAGAAATCACATCATTTTCATATCCTCAATCAGAATATTTATTTATATCAGATGAAGAAATATTAATAATTCCTTCATTTGATGGATCAAAATGTGAATTTTCAATCAATCCTTCCTTACCTGATGGTTTAATGATAGATAAAGAAAATGGAATAATTCATGGAAAAATGAATAAAGTAATAGAAAAGAAAGGATATGAAATAATATGTAAGAATAATCAAAGTGAAAAGAAATTCAAAATATCATTAGAATTTGTTGATGTAAAATTGACAGAAATAAACAAAAGTGATGGAATATCAATATCAAATAATGGAAAATTAATAACAAATATATTCTATGATTGGAATCATTGTTATTTGAATTTGAAAATGGAAAATGGAATTTATCATATCAAATATCAATTTCATCGAAATAGAAGTTATTATGATCATATGATGTTAGGATTATCAACTGATAATACATATTCTGGTAATGATATTTATAATGAAGCAACAACATGTAATTATGTTGCATTTTATGGTAAAAGTCAAGATATTACTTATTATTGTCATATTGGAAGAGTTGTTAATAAAAATCCAAATTTCAATAATCATGGAGATGGTTCAATTTATGAAGTGATTGTTGATATGAATAAAAGAGAATGGTGGATAAGTCATAATAATTCATCTCCTGTTTTACTTGTTAAAGATTTACCTTCTCCATTATATCCATATGCTGAATTATTATACCAAAACACTTCACTTGAATTATTATCAGTTTCTCATTACCAATAAAATATATAAAATGAAAATAATAATTAATAACATTTTAAATTATTTTATATTCTTATTTACATTCATTGATTTAGGAATTGAATTAGATTCATTTCTCTTTCGACGAAATTGTTTTGTTTCTAACTCATGGCCTCCACTACTTGGTATTTCTAACTCTTTTAAATCACTTGCTTTTAATACTTTTTCAAACCATTTATGTCTTAAACATTCACTCGCACTTAACCGATTATTTCCATCTAATACTAACAGCTTATTTATTAAATCAAATCCATCTTCACTTAATTTATAATCTTCACCTTGTTTCTCTTTTCCTATCATCTCTAAATGTTCTTTTAAACTTCTTTCTTTATTTAAATTCATATTCTTTAATAAATTACTGTTTTTCATTGATTTTAATTCCATTGGAATATCATTACTTCCACAAATATCTAATATCATTTCTAATTGTTCATTTTCTTTCGTTTTATTGAATATTGCTTTTCCTACTAATAATTCACCGATTATACATCCTACACTCCACATATCAACACTGTTATTATATTTTGTACTTCCCAATAATAATTCAGGAGGTCTATACCATAATGTTATTACTTTATTCGTATATTCTCTTTCCATTGATGATAAACTACGACTTAAACCAAAATCAGCTAGTTTTAATTCATTGTTTTTGTTTATTAGAATATTCGAACATTTTAAATCTCGATGCATTATTTTCTTTTCATGAAGAAACTTTAAACCTATCAATAACTGATAACTGTAACATTTGATTGTCTCTTCATCAAACCAAGGAATTATCTTCTCTCGACTTAAGTCCATTAAACCAGATAAATCAGTATCACAGTATTCAAATACCAAATATACATCATCTCTCTCACCTTCATTTTCGGAAGCACATGTTGCGATTTCTTTCAACTCTACTACATTTGGATGTTTTATACTCTTCAAGATTTTGATTTCACGAATTGCAGTTATTGGGAAACCTTCATGTTGGTGATGTAATTGGATCTAAATATATATATTATTCTAAATACTTTCTTTAAAGCAACTAACTCTTTGGAGTCTTTACTATGTGCTAAATACACTTTACCATAGGTTCCTTGACCAATTTGACCTATTTTAATCCAGTAATTAGCATCTCTAGCTTCAGATGATGTTTTTATCATTTTTAAATTTTACTGAGGCTTATTTTTATTTTAATATGTTGTTACTTTTATGGGTAATTACATTCTTTAAACAATGAAAGACACATATAGACATACATTAATATAATAAAAATCAAATTATAAAGTTGATCTGTCCATTTCTATTGTCAAAGATTGTTCTTCAAAATCACCAGCATAAACTGGTTTCATTCTTACTATCAATATTCCATTCTCATTAATTTTCATTGTTATATACGTTTTTACTTTACCAGCTGGTTTAAGCTTTAGAATAGATAATGTATAATCACCAATTTTCTTATTCTTTGAAGCAACTGGATTTTCTCCTTGATAAAATTTAGTATAAATGTGTTCTTGATCATCTTTTATTGTTTGATATCTATTAGTATTTTCTGATGGAATTTTACTTCCTTTTTCTAGAATAATGGAATAAACATCTCCAACTATGTCTTTACCTATTGAATGAGTAAGAATCTCTTTTATAAGAATTTTTCTTCCTGCACTTGGTTTGATTGGTTCTTTATATCCATTTGTTATTAATACTTTTCTTCCACTACTTCTATTTGGAACTAATACTTTTCTACCACTTTTTTCTATTTTATTTGAATCAATATACTTAAACATTCTATCATCAACATTTAATATTTCATTGGTTTGATTATCTATTAGTTTCATTCTTCCATCTTTGTCTTTTTCTTCTCGAACTCCATTCAAAATATCTTCAGCTAAGATTGCTGCACCATAAGCTACAGCTTCATCAGGATTTATATCTTTATTCAATTCTTTATTATTGAAGAATTTGGATAATAATTCTTGAACTTTGGGAATTCTACTACTTCCTCCAACTAACACTACATTATCAATATCATTTTTACTCAATCCACTTTCATTTAATACTTTTTCCACTATTTTTATTGTCTTTTCATAGATTTCTTTATTTAATTGATTAAAATCTTCTCTACTTAATTCACTATCAATATCATTATCTTCTAATATATCAGTCTCTATATCTACACTATTTGATTCGCTTAAATGAATTTTAGCTTCATCACAAGCTTTTCTTAATCGATATATATCTTTGTCATTTAGTTTTATATTCTCATCTTTGGATTTTAACTTGCTTATATAGTAATTCATTAAATTTGAGTTTATATCTTCACCTCCTAAATGATCATCTCCACCTGTTGCTTTTACTGTGATTCTTTTATTTTTCACTTCGATTATACTAACATCAAATGTTCCACCTCCAAAATCATAGATTAAGATTTTTCGATCTTTATTATCTTTGAAGAATTGACTTCCATAAGCAATAGCAGCGGCTGTTGGTTCATTTATTATTTGTAATACATTCAATCCACCTAATTCACCAGCTTCAATTGTTGCTCTTCTTTGTTCATTATCAAAATAAGCAGGAACTGTTATTACTGTATGAATTGTTTTGGATTTTATGTGTGGCTAAAACTTAACGTAAAAGCGCAAGTAATTTTTTTACATCAGAGTATTGAAGAACAAAATACGAAAATACAATTTAAATAAGATTATTTACTTGATGAAAAGGATAATCAGAAGGATTAAAATATTTAGAGACTTTATATTTATAAGTAAAATACATTTTAATCTTCTCATTCAACAATCTAGATGGATAAAAAGAGAAAAACATCATATTCCATAACTCTTTCTTTTCATTCAAAATATCAAGCATTAAACTTTTAGCTATTTCTTTCCTATTATACTCCTTCATAAAATGATAGAAATCTTTCCATAAATTAATATACTCATCTGGTACAATCTGAGTATAAATAAAAGCATTATTCACAGTTTGTTCTATTCTTTTACAGAAAATTCCAAATAATTTCTTAAAAGAAATCACATCACTTTCTTCGTATAAATGTCTCAATATATCAAAAGCAGTATTCTGAAACGGATCAATTTCTAATAATCTTTTACACAGTTTAACTATATGGTTTATATTACTATGAAAATATTGATTTTCAAACATTAAATAATTATAAATTATAAATGGATCTTTCTTATCATTGATCATTTTAAATTCTGATAATGCTGAAACATAATCTTTCTAATATAAATAATATATATACATAACATATATAGTTATACTTTTGCAATATATATTTGTATTTTTAAGAAAATAAATTTAATATTAGTTACATCTACTCTCAATACATTTTTGATATATTTTTCAGCAACATCTATCCAATGTAAAGTTGAACTATTATTATTATTATTATTATTATAACTATCTGACAGTTGAGATGAATAAAAACTATCATATTGTGACTGAGAATATTGTTGTGTTTGACTTTGTGATTGAATATAATATTCAACTTGATATTCGTAGGTTAATAGGCATAATACAGCTTAAGATATAATTAAACAACATAAATAAATAAATATATTTAAAAAAAAAAGATATTGCATAAAAATGTAGTTCTATATTACCTATTTCTACAAATTGTTTGATTAAATTATATGCTGAAGTTAAATCCTTCTATTACAAATGAAATAATGAATAATAAATATACTGTTTTTATATAATAAAATACAACCTGTAATATTACAGTATTCCTATGTGCGTAATCTAATGAAATAAATTTCTTCACTTGTGTTATAAAAGATGAATTATTCTATAAATTAATATTATTAAACAATATACAATATCTGTTAATAGTTTTATAAAAGAACGAATTATTAAATCACATGGATAGTTAGGAACATTTAATTTAAATAAAGAAGGTCGCTCCATTTCAATTGGAAGAAGAAGGTTATTCACTATACATATAAACACAAAATATAATACAATGTTTTTTCATTCTGTTATTACGATCACGTTTTATACGTGGATGATTTCGTATATCCGCACATACAATACACAGCTATATAGTATTATAGAAAACTTTATACATTCTCAGTTAGTGATGGAATTGTCCGAAGTAAATTTAAAATATATCTAACTAAATAAAGAGACATTCTATTGTTATTCTGATATAAATAGGACACTAAATAACTACACATGATGTTTCGATCTTCCCATATTCTTTTAATATAGCCATGCTATCAAATTATTAACAAATTATAGAGTTTTATACATATTTTTTTACATTTTGTTCTTTACTAACATCACAATTCAACATTTCTTTTTTAAATAGCTTGAGCTAATCAAGCTTACTTCATTTGCATTTTTCTTTTTTTCTCTTGTAGAAAGTATTATTTTGAAAATAAATATATTAATCTATCATTGATTGTTCTGTAGCAAATGGAAACCGATTATATAAAACTAGAAGAAAAGCCTTTACCTCAATTCCAAGAGAGAACAACAGCTGAAAGTATTTAATTGATTTTATTGCAATATTAGATCGAATGTGGAATAAATTTAAAACAATACATGAAGAAAAATTAGTATTAGACAAACTCTGTTTATAAATAATAGCACTCTCCAATAGTTAGTGTAGAATATAGTCCAATAGCGCCGTATGATATTTGTTTAGTTTCAGAGGAAAGTATGTTTTTATATGTTATATTCCTTAATAGAGTGATACTATATCCATCAAATGGATTAGGTAAACCAAAAACAATAAAATACTACAAAGAAAAAGCCTATTCAGGTCATTTTCGATGTGATGGTGAATTAATCATTAATGGAACAGAAGATGGAGGAATACATGTTCATGATACAAGAAAACGAGTTTTATTACGTTCAATAAAAGGACACACAGATGCAGTACATTGCTGTCTCTTTTCAGCCAATAAACTTCACATGTTTTCAGCATCAGATGATAAATCAGTAAAACATTGGGATTTATCAACAAAAACATTATTAAATAATTATAAATTTAACACTGATTATGTTCGTACACTCGATGTCACTTCATTATCTCCATCTTTGCTGTTGACCGGTTCATATGATAGTACAGCTAAACTAATTGACACTAGAATGAATAATAGCAAACCTGTATTTGAAGTAAACCATGAAAATCCAATTGAAAGTGTATTATTTAATCCCAACGGAAACTTATTTTTTACAGCTGGTGGAAATAGTGTAAAAGTATGGGATCTAAATTCTCATGGTATGTTTCAAACTGAATTCTCTGGTCATCAAAAAACAATTACTGCCTTACATTTAGATAGTAGTAAGAATAGATTATTATCAAGCAGCTTAGATGGACATATAAAAATATATGATTTAAAGACATACAAAATAACTCATGGTTATAAATTCAATTCACCAATTTTGTCGTTTAATGTATGTAATGATGGTTTATCTTACTGCGTTGGAACTAGCAATAATAAATTCATAATTAGAGAAAAAAAAAACATGTAAGTAATAATGAAGATGATGAAAATAATAGTGAAGAAAGTGAAGAAGAAAATGA